>JASTWP010001150.1:0-87817 GCA_030770255.1 Temnothorax ravouxi
GAGGAAAATGCAGCAGAAAAAGGAGGGTGATGATTAAAGATGGAGTAGAAGTTGGTGGGAGGAGATGACAAGCGAGGAATACCGCGAACAAACATAATCTACGTTAGGAACACGCAAAACTCTTACAATTAATGTTAACCGCGAAATAGATACAGGTTGTAGACACGCAAAACTCTTAATATTAACGGCAAATTATTCACATATCGTGAACACGCGAAACTCTTAAAATGTAAGGCCCGCAAAATATATGGTATGCCCACAAAATATGCTGAACGCGTAGATCCGCGAAACTCTAGATTACTCGCTACATATACGGCGCGCGCACGAGCGCATGAAACTCTATAGGACTCGCAAAATATAACTTCTCGTTACAAAAGGAATACCGCGTATACGGGCTTCACGCTAAACGCACGCACTCGACACGTGATGACACGTGATCCTGACGCCTCACGCGAAAAGCACCGGGCGCAGTACACACGCACACTTACATTTCCATCTAAATGGATTTAAATATATATTTAAGCATCTTTAAGTTTTTTTTTTATTAGTCTTTTATACGTTAAAATATTTTTTATTTAATTTCAAAGATTTGTTACATTTGACATCAAATTTGAAACACCTCTGTACATGATCTATGTAAAAAATTCAAATATTTTATTTTTACATCTGCCATATTAATTTGCCTTTTTGAATTTGTCAACTTTAATATTAAATTTATATTTACTAACGTAAAAAAACCTTATATATAAATTTCTTACATAAAATTTTGAATAGTCTTTTTTGACATTCGTCATATTGGCTCCGCCATTTTGAATTTATTAACTTTGACATAAGTTTAGTTTTCAACGACCTGACAAACCTTTAAGTTTGACTAACGTTATAAAAAAAAAATTTCATAGATCCTTAATAGCTATACATATATATGTAAATCACAACTTTGACGCAATGAACTCTACGTTAATCATCAATATTTTCTTAACCATAAGCGACACAAAAAATTCCTTTTAAGGGCTGAAAGTCCTAACACATACATACTATACAAGCATTCAGACGTCAATACGTAATTGACAGACTTGACGTCATGACGTCATGACGATGCTTGCTACGATATTGACGATTGAACTTCTCTGATACGTCACATATCGTAGTTATAATATGCCAAAATACACTAAAATAGCCCATTTTTGCAACTTTAACTGCAAATATCTCAAAATTGTGACGTGACAGAGCAATTCAGCAAACGAGGTCGTTTCTTGCGTCCAAAAAACTATCGAAGGCTGTAAGGCTCGTTCTTGTGCTCAAAAAAAGTGATTTTTTGTGGTACAGTGTTATAAACCATCAAGGTTAAAGTTAAATACTGTCTTTGAAAGTGCCTATAATAATATGTATAATCACCTTAAATCGGAGTTCGCCAATTGGGGGTTTTGCATATGGTATTCCACGGAAAGCAAAGTAGCGGCCGCCGTAGCCGTCTTCTTCGACAGTGCCGATTAATCTTCCCTCATTAATGTGCACATCCACTTTCTTATTTCCCATGATAGAAAAAACTGGAAAAACAATGTTGAAAAACCTGCTATTATTCCAAAACACACGTCCTTTCTAAGTTTAATTAAAAAAAAAAAACAAAAGTTATTTTACAGTGTAAATTATTAAAATTATTCTTATAATTTTTTCTTAATTATGTCAGAATTACAAGCAAAGATACAGATATCTATAAATTATCTATTAATTGTAGAAGAAACCGGGGCTATCTGACTACGAAGGCTACATGTCCACAAAGTAAATATACCGAATAAGGACATATGTTGTTGTGGGGATCGAATCTTCATAGCGCCACGGGGCACCGCGCCGGCCGCGAAGCTACGCGCCTGGCGAGCCGCCGCTCGGGGGACGCCGTACGGCCGAACCGCCGCACGCGCTAGCGAGTTCGCCGCGCCGCCGCTAGGCGGCTAACGCTCGTGCCAGTTTCGCGTAAGTCAGATCACACTGGGGAGTTAAAACCTTCTCTCGACTTGAGACGCTTTTACAACGGGCTATCAGTCAAAATTACGGTCAGAAAACAGTTCCTACGGAAGTATAGAGCGAGCTCCTTGAGGGCCTCTAAATCAGAGCGAGATTCTTAGGCTTTTGCATAACGGGGTGTGCTCCGGGCCTCTGGTGACAGAGAGAGCTCTGGGCCTTCGGTTCCAAACTACATCACACTTTTGACAAGCTGCCACGAAAGAAAAAGCAGCGTGGCTGTCCCAGCCACGGGCAACCGCCTGCTCCAAGGGCTCGGCCTTCCATCAAGCAAACGCCGGAGACGTTTCAACCACTTCTCGAAAGGAAAGTGGAATCTTTCCAGGAATGGAAGTTAATCCCTCTTGACCTGTCGGGCCTACCGGAACCACGCTCCTGGAAACATCACCTGACGGAGTTAGCCTCGCCAAAGCAGAAGTGCCAGCAGACGCAGACCGACTCCTTGCCACCCACACTGGTAGTGTTCGATCCATTGAGTCCGCTGCCAAACACGCCCAAGTGGATGCCTAGGACTCCGGGCAAGGGCTTGATTCCTAAACGATACACTAGAATCAGCAGTCGGAGACGCTCTTTATTAAAAAGGATGAGTTATTTGGCGAATAACTTCTCCTTGCATAGCGTATCCGGAGACAACACTCCAGGCACCTTGCACACGTGCTTCGCACGTCGCCCCGCATCTCGCGGGGCCCACAAAACAAACCAAAAATAACTTGCAGGTTCTCTTCGGCGGGCGTCACTAGATCACAATATAAATTGTAGGACTGAGGCCGTAAGTACTGACATACTCACAGTTGTCAAGGACATGATCCTGAGTAACTTTTTCTTATAAACTTAATCGTCGCTCATTGCTTATTAAAAGTTATGAACAAAACAAGTTTGAGAAATATAACAGTTTATGTCAATACTAAGGGAAGTAATTTGCTGATATGTGTGTATAGACACATGTAGGCGATAGAAGGACTGCCCCTCTTCCGAAGGCAGGAGTGGGTAGGGGTGGACCTCTCTTCGCGTGGAAAGTTGAAAACCCGAATCGTACAATGATAGACCTTGTTTCGCTCTATAAGTAGGGTAGGATGAACTTCGTTTTGCGTGAAAAGTACAATGCTGTCCATAAAACCATCTACGTGAACCGAGGTCCCTCTCCATTTATCCTTTTACATGTGTACTCCCACTCCGAAAGCAGAGCATACTATTTATTTCTCTGTTTGTGAAATTTTGTAAACACTCTGAATTGGTACGTGTGAAGGACATTACTACCGTTAGTAACTGCTTTGTTTTTTATTCATAACTTTTAAATAAGCAACGAGCGATAATTAAGGTAGCTGTCTTGCTAAGTGCTAGTCATGTGACTGTTTGTAGGTTTTTACGTTCAGAAATATATTTCAGGCAATTTTTGCTAAGGGAAAAATAATTCTATGAATTATGTGTAAAATTTCATACGTGACAAAGTATGTTACTTTTTCCAAATTCTGTGATTTTTCTCATTTGACTCCGTTTTGATCAGCTGATCATGCGAGTCGTCGAGAAAAGTTACAAGTGAGGTTACATCTCCTTGTCGATTGAATTTTGACAATTACTGAGAAAGGGTTTCTAAATGCATGACAGGGGTGTCAATCACTATCCAATTCGGCTAAGAAAGACGAGCCCCATAACCTGCAACTACAGTAATTAGCCAGCGGCGTTTCCAAGTCTTCCCAACCTCACCTCGACCAAAAATGTCTGCTCGATTACCGCATTTTCACTAAAATAAACTAAAAAATTAGCAGCGAAATCTCCGGTAAAGTATATATTTTATGGTTGCATCGGATTCTTCGAAATCTAATGTACAAAAAGCAATGTTTTTTCTCACTTCATCTAATCGAAAAATGCGAAAATATGTGATTGAAACCGTGATAGAGCCTTCTTTTTCTGGCCGTCTGTATATGAAGTAATGCAAAATTTGTGATTTTCGAGATCGATTTTCTAGAGTAAATAGTCGGTAAGGAGCCACAGAAAAAATCGACTGCAAAGCTGATCATATAATTTGATATAAAATCCGAAATCGAACACTTTATCTAATACATGCCCTGACGAGACAGCTACCTTAAGGCTCCTGTTCACTCCACTGCAGCCATCTTGGATTGATGACGTCAAAGCGAAAAAATCATAAAAATATATCATGAAAATTCTTGCGATTTATACTAAAATAAAAATGCTTTTTAATAAAATACCATCTGTAAACGATAAAATAGATTGTAAAATACACCGAAAAATTCCCCTTTTATATGAGTATCCACATTTGTCAAAGTAATAAGAAACGAAAACACAAGCCGTTTGAACAGCTGCCGAATTGAAATAAGTATTTGCTTGCACATATTAAGTCACAATAAAGTGGATATCTTCGGTATATTTTAATCACTATCACAATAATTTTAAATTTAAAAACATTGCACTAAAATGAAGAATAACGCTGTAAATCGCAAGGACAATTTTGCTTTGACGTGTCATTTTTCACGTCTTATAGTGTCACAGTTTTGCCAGTGTGGCGCTGTCACGCGGAGTTGGCTCGCGAGCCAGCAGGAGCCTTAAGTTATAAGGAAAGTTACTCAGGATCATGTCCTTGACAACATATGTCAAGATTAAGGTCATCGGAGGTGGGTCCCTTATTCGGTATATTTACATCAATATTAACTGTTAGTACTCATTGTCAGACATTTTTCAAAAACCTGTTAAATGGTTTCATATGACAGAATGCTAATAGCACAATTGCGAGCATCGCACGTGTGGAGAATTGTAACTGTACAGAAGTCTTATTATAGATATATGTAACAAAAAGAGATATACACACAGAATGGTATGATGACGGGGATGATGACGTTTCTTAAATAGATGTTTCAATATTAAAACTTTGTATCATAATATCTTCAAGGCTGCGGGCAAATAGAAAAAAATTAAAAATATTTTTGTGATATAATTCAGACCCAAGCTATATCGATTACAATTAACAGGAACTCGATCGGTCTAGCCATTTCTGAGATGGAGTTCTCAGTTCGTCGCAACTGGCCGACAAGCGTATTCGCTCCGTGCGTTTCAGGTCGCGCCATCTATCGCTATCGCCATGCAAATAAAAGTGGAAACAACGAGATATATTTACAGGCAGTTTGCAAAAAAAATATAAAAAACAACTTTAACGTGTGATTATTACCAAAGCTTCTTGTGCAATAAATGCAGTGTATTTTTTTAGCTCGTAGCTATCCCCTCCAACCAAACGCACAGAGCGAATTATTTGACGCGAGACACTATATATTGTGTCTGTTAATGATGGGAACAAATGTATTTCTGTAATCACGGAAGTTTTTATCACGCACAGCTAAAATGACATTTATATAAGTTGCTGCAACTTTGTAAGTATATACTGATATTTTGAAAATTTTTATTAATGTTTATATTTCTCATTTTATACACATATAATCTTTATACGTTTTAATTTTTTTAAATCAATTAATACAGGAAATCAAAATTATTTGGCATATTATAATACTACGAAAAAACATCTTTTGATACTTCGTATAACTTTTGTGGAAGAAATATATATGCATCATCACACAGGATTATTATTATAAAAAAACCTCATAAAGAACAATGATTCAAAGAAGCTACAATATGTACGAATGTTTAAAATAGAACCAGATTTTAATAAATAAAAATAAATTGGATGAGAAGTACAAACATTAATTAAATAAATATTTTCAAAATATAATGAATATATCTAACACTTACAAAATTGCAGCGATTAATACACGATAAAATGATGTCATGTGCTGAACTAATGCTCGCAAAGTGACAGCATTTAATATTATTGCTTATTCAACAATATATTGCTTTGCGTGTTAACTTTATTTTGAACTTTTGTTATATCATTCATCTCTAATCTTCTATTTTATTGCGATTTAATTTCTCTTGCTGGCATTAAACTAAAATAGCACAAAATAGAAACACGACAAAGAATCTTAATATTCTACATTGTAGTAAGATACTAATTTTATTTATACACAGAATAATAAGTATAATAAATATAAGTGCAACATTACATAAGTCTACATAATTCAACTAGTAATGTCGAATTAAAAATATCCATAACTATATGTAATTTCGCCGCGCGAGCACTTTGTATCAGTCATATTTAATTTTCATATCTTGAAATATCATGACCTTATATACTATATGTGTAACTGTTATGTAAATGTCGTTCTAGCTGTGCACGATAAAAACTTCCATGATTATATATAAAATGTCCTCCAAATGTATTTATCATCGTGATTTATTACGTAAAGATACAAATAGAATGTGTTGCGTGAAGAATGTGTGAACGGGCACGAATAGCGTGTGTAGGTATACCGAGATATTTGTAATTCTCAAAAATGGTATATACTATATGTGTAACTGTTATGTAAATGTCGTTCTAGCTGTGCACGATAAAAACTTCCATGATTATATATAAAATGTCCTCCAAATGTATTTATCATCGTGATTTATTACGTAAAGATACAAATAGAATGTGTTGCGTGAAGAATGTGTGAACGGGCACGAATAGCGTGTGTAGGTATACCGAGATATTTGTAATTCTCAAAATGGTTTTTTTTAACATAATTTTATTATATGGTTGAATTCATAGTAAAATAACCTTTGACTTAAAGATAAAAAAATTTATTTTAAAAAATGTTAAATAATAAAAGTTAAAAAAAACAAATAAATGTTCTCTTATTATTTTAAAGTAGGTACTCTTAAGGTTATCTCATTTTTATTTAAAAATTATTTTTCTATCTATTAGTTTTCTATCTAGTACACTAGGAAAAAAAATTAGTGCCTCCAACAAAACTGTTTAGTTGAGATGGTTTTTAACAGCAACCAAATATCTCGTTTTTCATAACAAATATTTAGCTACTTCTGCTAAATGTATTTTTTTTATTTGTTCTGTGAACTAAATGATTTTGTTCTTAGACTTCACATACAAAAATTAAGGATTTTAGTTATTTACCCGTAAATACTACTAATAATGAAATTTTTTTTACATAAACTGAAATAATGCCCAATGAGTACAATTTTATTTTTCTATGCATTAAAATTTAGACTTTATATACTAACAAAATATTATAATACTTGCAATAAAGCAATTTATATTACCAAACGCTTTCAACATAACAAAATTCACATAGTTAAAGATTTTTTGTTGTTATAACAAAAGTATTATGTTATAAAACAAAATATAAGCAACAAAGATATTTATTTACAGCAACTGACTAGTTTTGTTAGGCATATTTAATTAAATTATTTTGGTCGTTACAAAAAACTTTTGGGTTTCATACAACAAAAAAGAAAATAATAATAATAACAATTAAAATATCTAAAATAATAAAAATTCTATTGTATTTTATATTTTCTTATTTATTGCAATGAAATAATATTTTTTAAAGCACATAATAACACTTCTCTCAAATTCAGAATAGATACTTTACCATTTTTTTCATAAAATAAATAAATACTGACATTTTTAGTCATCAAACAATATATTTTGCTTCATATAATAACTCTTGTGAATTACATTATTTTCTTAATATCGACAAAAGTTTTCGATTGGCGACCAGTCCGAAAAAATCAGTGTAGGACTGCAATGTAGTTAATTCCGAGATGTTAAGATCTATGTACGTAAGACGTGACATCTTTTTGCGTTCTAGTTTCAGTTTCAATCACATGTACGCATATAATCAGCGATTTTGTTTCTTAAGAGGCTTACGCAATGTCTATATACAATATTATTAAAATTATAAGAAGGAACATTTATACGCACATATTTTACGCGCAATATAATTTCTGATGTACACAAAACAGCAGACAAACAAAGGAACACAAAAAGGATAAACAAAGAAAGAGGATAGGAGGGAGAGGGAGGAAAAAGGGGAAGGAGGATAGAAAGAGAGAGAGAGAGAGAGAGAGAGAGAGAGAGAGAGTAGAGAGAGACGAACGCGTAAATACTCACTTAAGCCACAAATTTATTCACAATCATGCATACAAATGCAAATTGACAGAATATCTAGAAAATGAATTGTATTGATTATAAAATCAATACAAGCAATAGAGGCACTGCTAATTACAGTTTATTGTTTGTTTTGATCAAAATAAAATAAAATTATGAGTGGAATCAAAGACAAAATATACCCAGACAGCATGCACGTTTGAAAGATATTTTTACGTTGGGTATATATTAATGTATGTGATAATATACATATATAATATACGTATATAAAGTTATTACTGCAAATTTTTACAATATAGAGGAAATATAACTAATAGACATTGTACAAACATAACGCGTTTTTTAAAGACATAAAATGGTTATTAATAAATGATTTAGAAATAAAATAATGCTATTGGTCAGAAGATGGTTATAGAAATGCATATACGTATATTTTGTGCAGGACAAATATAATAAAATTTGTAAACCTCATAAAAAAATCTTTAAAATAATTAGTGAAAGTAGTTTCCTAATTAAATAAACTGCATTTATAATTATTTTATTATATTCATTGAATTATAATCTATATCCTCTTAAAATGCTGTTTTTCAGTCCTAATCATTGTCTAAATTATATGTACTTGATTGATTTGACTTACCTTTTCGCAAGACAAACAAATATTGATTTAAAAATTCAATCGCTCCAAGAGAGATCTGAATAACAAACTAAATGAATCATGAAAATCCTCACACTTTTATTGAAAAAGAGCGTTTGTGTTGCGCCAACATACGGACGAACGACGCACTAACGGCGAATCTAATATCTCTCACAAGAGTTATTTAATCAAATAAAGACATGATTATTATACCTCACTAATTGTTCAAATAATAAATTACTTTTTCAAAAAAAAGTAAAAAAAGTGGGTGCAAATAAAAAGTTGCACATTGCTTCCTCATAGTTCTTAAGGCTGCGGTCCACTTGACGCTACAAATGCTTCGAAGCATTCCTCTTCTCTTTTCTTTCAATGGAGAAAGAAAGAGAAGAAGGACGCTCCAAAGAATTTGTAACGTCAAGTGGACCGCAGCCTATGTGTGCAAGTAGAAATCTGCACATTGTTTACTTATAGTTCTTAAGTTTTTATTTTATTCGATACATAATTATTAGTATTTATTTATTTATTTTGGCTTCCTCATAGAAGAAAAATTTTCCGGCGAATGCTATAAAGTATGTATTTTGCTTTCGTTACCGATGTTTTGGAAACCGATTTTTTAATTTTTCTAATTCTTACGGGTACGGCTAATTCACCATTAGCCTAAAGTCTTGACTATGGCTTAAATAAAATCAATCAATCAATCAATTAATCTCTTTCTTTCTCTCTCACTAATAACTCTTTAAAATTTGGTTAATCAATTCTTAAGTTATAGAAATTTTAGTAAGTTTGGCTGTTTTTTTAACAGAAATCGGTAACCCCTTTATTATTAACAATTTTTATTAATTCCATTATATTCTTCAGTGTTTTCTACCCCTATTTCATATATAATTCGTTAAGATTTGGTTAATTAGTTTCTGGAGTTATAGAAATTTCGGTAAACTTAGTTATTTTTTGTTAACAGAAATCGGTAACCCCTTTATTATTAACAATTTTTATTAATTCTATTATATTCTTCAGTTTTTTCTACCCCTATTTCATATATAATTCGTTAAGATTTGGTTGATCAGAGTTCTGGAGTTATAGAAATTTCTGTAAATTTGGCACAGACATACACACATACCGACATTTTTTTTAATGCAATATTTCGACGTTTTAAAACACTGAACATATTGACATTAAAAACTAAAAAAACAATCTTTTCTTTGGTTTCTTCTACCCCTATTTTATATATATAATTCTTTTAAATTTGGTTGATTAGAGCCAACTTTATACGCAATCAAAAGTTCATATACGAATTTACGAAAACAAAGCTTCCCCTATGAGGAAGCAAAAAGGCAACAAAAAAAATAGCATAGTTAAATACAAATTTTGTAAGAGTTTTTATGTATAAAAATAAATTTTAAACATTTAATATAATTATAACAATCTCATAAAAAATCTTACAAAGTAAAACAATTACGCCAAATATGTAACAAGTATTTAAAAGCGTATGTTATTAAATAAAAAATTAATTGATTAAAAATAGATATAAAATTAAATTAGTTAGTCAAGTATTACCTATTGAAATAAACATAAATTGTAAAAAATAATAAAAATAATAAATAATAAATAACACTTATAAATAATCAATACTTTTATTATCATAATTCCGTTTCAATTAAGAGGTCGTCTCTTGATAACCCATATATATGTCAAATTAAATTGTGCCTAATCAAGGACGAAGATAAGCTGTTTAACAGCTGCCGAATTGAAATAAATTCGGATAACAAAGTTGTATATAATTTTTCTCTTTAGCTACTAACTTATCACATGTACAACCAGGTAAACTGTTGTACATGTATGTCGTACTTATCTTCTTTTAGTCTGGTTTGAAGCTGTTTTTTTGTCTGGCCAACATAAAACGCATCACAGTTTTTGCAACAGATCTTATAAATTACATTGTTATAAATTACATTTGAGAAGAAGGACCTCCTATTGAACCCTAATGATACTGCTGAGTTTAATCCGGTACTCTATAGATATATTAGATTTATCTAAATATATTATCACCGACGTGATTATTTCAGAGACAGATTTAAGATATAAGTTTGTTTAAAGATTTTTGTTTAAAGATTGTGTTCCAAATTTTTTAAATCTGAGGTTAATATGTATGAAAAAAAATTATATCTATAGGATAACCATTTCTCAAGCAAATTATTTATAATAAGTTATTTCTGTAAAAACTAGGATGGAACAACATAATTGTTCTGTCTACCAGGTTATATAGATGGTTCCTAATTTATGTTGTATAGGATGGCTAGAGTAAAATGATAAAAATCTACCCGAAAACCAATTGAAATATATGGAGTATAGAGCCGTAACAAGATGTCAGCGTTAATAATTATATATGTGTATTAAGGAGGCATATACACCTAGCAGGGTCAAACAAATCGATTTTTTAATTTTTACATATTTATAAAGTTTAATATTTCAAAAATGTTTGGTGTAAATTTCAGGTAAAAATTCCGAAAAATGAAGTTATAGCCCTGATACATTGGTGTGCGCTACTGCCACAGCGTCGTGCCGCGCCGCTCAAGTACCGCGACCGAATCACGACCCGATGGTCCTTTCGGTTTTGTATTTGATTTATTGTATTCTTTGGTGAAGTATAAAAAGCATAAAAAGTATTGGAAAGTATATAGAATAAAAAATGCAGGATAAAAAAGGTTCTGGAGACGATCATATATCCGGGAAATTTAGAAAATTCATTAAAAGAAAAAGGGAAAATATGCATAAAAAATTACACTTCACCAATTTTATCGCCACTTAAATATGTTGTAGAGGAGGTCTTTCTCAGTAATTGCACGCAAGAAAAATGTGGGGGGGGGGGCGACATTAGTTCAGAAAAAGTTGCAAATTAAAGTTTCACAATTTTAATACTTTTTTTAGATATTATAAAGTCACATTAGTTCTAAGAGAAGTAATTTGTTGATATGTGTGTATAGATAGTACACATGTAGGCGGGGAAGGGGCGGTAGCCCCTTCCTCGTAAGCAGGGGTGGTGGGGGTGGACCTCGGTTCGTGTGGAAAGTCATGGGTATTTTGTCAACAATTGAATTATAATATCAATATATTGGATATTGAATTTGTTTTTGAAAAAGAATATTATTCATGTCCGATTGATATTTGAAATCCCGATATAGATGGATAGAGTTAAACGAGACGAAGAATGCGTAGAGGAGAACCAGAATCTCCTGGTAGATTATAAGAGTGATGATAGCACAGAGACATGAGAACGCCGATCGGTTCACCTCGCCCAGGCCCGGCACGTCAGCCAGACCCGCTCGATCGTACTTTAATTCTAGACAAGAATTTTGCATTTCTATAAAGCCAATTAAAAGATTAGTGCTAAGAAAAAAAACCGAAAAAAACCGGCTAGGATCACGACTTTAGCAGCTTTCTTTGCTTGACGCTATAGCGTCAGATCGAAATCACGTGATCTCGCGATACACTGAAACGAGCGTCCCATGAATTCGCACGTTTACAAATTTTCTCATTAACGATATGCTCGGTACTCTCGGTACTCGTGTTCATGACTCGATCGTATTTACTCTGTATGTTCCGCGCATAGCTCTCATCGATGTAGTGTATGTTCATCGTATCTTGTATGCACGATTACGTTAATTGAATATATATTTAAAATCAGAATCTGCTCCCCCCTCCCAGTGCAATAAACACAGATATTTCCTGTCATATTAATGTGTGGATATCTGTATAACCTCTCTGATTGTTATTACCATGCGTTCCACCTTGCTTTGATTTGCAAATTCTGAACATAGATATATTACAACGTTATCAATGTCATGTTACAATGTTATTTGTTTCAGTATAAAATAATTTTTGAGTTTAGGTTGAGAGTTTAACGTGCAAATAATGGATTTAGTCGTTTAGAGCTAAGGGATGGTTTTTCTAAAAGAAATTTAAGAAAGTACGGAATAATGAATTAATAGTTGCACGCGTTAAGTTAAAAAAGTTGGTATGAGTGTGTATAAGGCATATTGTAAACCAAGTCCATTTCTTGGCTTTTTTGTAGCTGAAATTAAATAAATCTATCAGTATAAAAGGTAATACTGAAGGAGACGGGCTTCCTCTCCGATTTCGATGAAATTAGGCTTATTCGACGCGTTTTTGCACAAAACGACCGAATCTGGCAGAAAAAAGTGTCGCTCTGCCCCGCGAAGCGAGATATTAACTGCTAAAGTTGACGACTATCAGGTTATGAAACCTGTCATACCGACGCGATGTAGCGACGTGACTATGCCAAACAGAAATAATTTGTTAAAGCAGAGAATAGTTGCAGGTATATGAAAAGTACATATTTATATACCAACTATTCATAAAACATATAAATGTGTACGATGAATATAAATATGTACTTTTCATATACCAACTATTCTCTGCTTTAACAAATTATTTGTGCTACAGATATTAAGCGTCGAAGTTAACAAAACAGAAATAATTTGTTAAAGCAGAGAATAGAAGTTGTGATTTTCGTTAAAGCAGGGCACACACACACGTGTGTATGTCCTGCTTTATAGAAGTTGTGATTTTCGTTAAAGCAGGACATACACACGGTGTGTGCCCTGCTTTAACGAAAATCACAACTTCTATAAAGCAAGGTATATACACGTGTGTGTGCCCTGCTTTAACGAAAATCACAACTTCTATAAAGCAGAGTATATACACGTGTGTGTGCCCTGCTTTAACGAAAATCACAACTTCTATAAAGCAGGACATACACACGTGTGTGTGTGTGTGTGTGCCCTCTGCTTTAAACGAAAATCATTAAACTGCAGTTAAATACTTTTAAAGCGCGTCATTAACCTACATAGGTTAGTTGACGCGCTTTAAACACTTAAATACTTTTAAAGCGTCACTAATCTATACGCCGAAAGATTATTCGAATTATGTTACACTTCTGACTTACCAACCAAACAGTTGTCACGTGATCTGCTGCATGCGCGTGCGGCCACTGAGCATGCGCGTGTGGCCGCAGGGCATGCCGGCATGGTCGTAGTCGCTGCATCTCGTCGGTATGACAGGAATCATAACCTGATTCCTGTCAACTTTAACAGTTAATATCTCGCTTCGCGTGGCAGAGCGACACTTTTTTCTGCCAGATTCGGTCGTTTTATGCAAAAACGCGTCGAATAAGCCTAATTTCATCGAAATCGGAGAGGAAGCCCGTCTCCTTCAGTATTACCACCTTTTTAATCACACTTCATAACATTTCATACGAAATACAAACGATTCGACACAAAAACTTTGTTTAATTTATCTAAATTCCGGCTAAATGCATGGTCAAAAAATGATTAATTAATTACAATTATCTGAATGATCCTCACAAAACTTTTCAATTGCACTTCAAAAGTCTTTATACGAAATACAAACGATTTCATATATAGATTCTTTACCGGACATTCATTTCCGGTCAAGTACATACATACATATATACGAAAGACCGCTGGACGAATGAGCATCTTATGTAAATCAACTTGGCGACTTTATGCTAGATGTTCATTGGTTTAGCAGTATTATGCTACGCTTATGCATGCATTTTGTGTGCAATAGTCTTTATTGTTGCCAAAAAAGTTAAAAGTTCGCCAACTCTCTTTTGACAACCGCAATTGACAAGCGCGACGTGGAAATAACACTTTTTAACTAGCAGTTGCTTCATTTACAGCGTATTGTAAAACCGGCTTAAGACTTAGGCTGAAGTCACATCGCATGTATTTTCCGCGTAACGCGTAATCCACGTAACCAATTAGAAGCGTTTCGCATTTTCGGTTACGCATATTCGCGCTTCTGATTGGTTACGCGTTACGCGTAACGCGGAAAATTCAATCCATGTGACCGCACCTTAATGCTAGGTCTACAATGCAAGTCGCAGTCGTGAGTCGCAAGAATTGACCAATCACAATCGAATTTAAGGAGAATAATCGACTGTGATTGGTCAATTCTTGCGACTCACGACTTTGCGACTCCCATTGGGCGCGTTCAGCAGACAAAACTGTTGAGTTCGTCTTATCAACACTATACGTTGATTGGTTGGGTCTAAAAGTAAGAGCCAATCACGTTCGACTGCTATTGAGCGGCCTGGTCAGTTGAACGCGCCCATTGTAGACGGACATTAACTTATTGCACTAGTGCAGAACTGCAGCGAAAAAGAACAGACCATCTGTCGATCTGTCGTGTAGCGTGTAGTCTGAAATCTGCCATTACTGACTCTTCGGCCATGGTGTTCGCCATTGTTAGTATCGGCAGCAAGTGATAGACATTTGGTATAAAATGCTGTCAAGATTGGCTCTTCGCAATGGTAAATCAATTGTGATGTTCCTCATTGTATTTTTGCATATTATGTTATACAACACACTTGTGATGGATGGACAGTTTCGTTAATTATAAATTAAAGTTTACTTTTTCTGTTATGTAATGACACACAAATACATTCATAATTTCAATATCTTCCAAACTTTTATGTCATTTTATTTATATATTATATACTAGTTATGTAATATTTAAGCTTACGATCCTTCAAAAATAAAATGTTAATCTTTTTTATAGACAATCTTTATGCTCTGTATTATATTGACAATATTGACATGTTTCAAGAAATTGAAGTTGCTTCTTTGATGTTTTCCAATAATATTATGTAATTTTCGTTTTATCTTCTTCTTTCATATACAAATACAAAAATCTATTTTATTGTAACTGTTGCAAAGAGTATAATATAATTTATTTAAAATTTATCTCTTAACTTTTTGTGATAATATTATATATTTTTTATCGTAGCTCAGTTGCTGTCCACTGCTGTACGTGGAGCACAAAGTGCTTCGTCAGTAGCAACGGAACCAACTCGTCCTAAACGTTTGATTGACCCGTCTCCAGTTAGACATGGATTTATACCTGAGGAGTGGTTTCAAGCATTCTATCCAAAAACTGGTGCATCAGGTAAGTAATCGCTATTAGATAATACCTAATAATTATATACCTGTCTTAGAATAATGTACATATATAATTCTATGTCGTATATAGGATTTTTATAACGAGAAAATGATTTCTTCTATGGACAAATTCACATAAATAATGATTTCTCACATTTATAGAAAATTACATAAATATAAAATAAATTTATGTAAAGCTTTATGTTTGATAAGATCTACTTTTAAAATTAGAAATTAATAATTTTTTTTTGTTAAAATTGAATAAATTTATATGAATTTTTGCTAGAAAATTTTTTATGGTTTATCTAAATAAATAAGAAAAATAATTTAAGATTCTATTTGAAAGATAAACCATTGATGCTTTATATAAAATTTTTAGTTTATGCAAATTATTTATTATTAATTTTCTCCTTAAGGAAATCTTCTGTTCCCTAAATATTATTTTAAGAAGTACTGTTGAATTATATATTATATTATAGTATTTTATGGATAAGAGAGAGAAAGAGAGAAATTCTTGAAAATAACTATCCTTACAGAAGACAAATATTAAGTTTCTTCAAATTGTTGTTTCATACAAAAGGAAATTTTGTATAAAAAATCTACTTTACACTTTTAACTTGTTTTCTTAAAAATTACGTTTTCTTGTACACACATTGTTTTGTAATATAAATAAGAAGGGATAGCGTTTTTTTATTATCACTAAATATTTTATTTTTAGGGCCATATGTATTTGCTATAAGCGTGAGCACTTATCTACTTTCCAAGGAAATTTATGTCCTGGAGCACGAATTTTATAATGGGATATCTCTGTTAATAATATGTGTAGCAAGTGTAAAGCTATTTGGTCCAAAACTTGCTGAGATACTGGATAAAGGAATAGATAAGTACCATAATGAGCTTGATGAGACTAGGAACAAACAAGTGACTGATTACGAAAATGTAATTTCTCATGAAAAAAAAGTGCAAGCGAGTTTGGATGGACAAAAAATGATAATGGACATTAAGAAGGAAAACGTTAAGATGCAGCTGGAAGCAACATATAGAGAACGCTTGGTGCAAGTCTACCAAGAGGTACAATTGTTTTGCATTGTGGAATATAAAATAATTAAAAAGATCTAGATAATAAATAATATAAATTTACTAATAATTAATTATATTAAATATTGAGATGTTACACATTGAGTAACTAAAGAAAACCGTTGTTAATTATAATATATATAAATCTGAAACTTTTATTCAAATTCACTGAGTTTGAGCCATTTTCTTAACTTGATAATTCTATATATGGAGGGGTTAAAGCCATAGTGGTGTAAGTCACTTTTTTTAACCTATCGAGTTAAGGGGATCCTGCAGCCGTATGATTTACCGACATTATCGTTTTTTGATGGATCTTTTAATTGGCTTTAAAGAATTGCAAGTTTTTGGTCTAGAATTAAAGTACGCACAGAAATCTAGGGTAGAAAACGCGATTTTATATCAAAAACACCAAAAAATTAAAAACATTACTTATTTGGGCACATACGCAGCTGTCACCAGACGACAATATTTGCTTAAAAAACAAAAATTTGCAGTTTATACATAATTTTTATCATCTGCCCTTGGGAAAACATGTAGGAATAATATCGTGCAAGTAGAAGTAAGATTCAATGCGTACAAAAAAAGATCCATCGAAAAATTATTTTAGTAATGCAAATACGGATGCAAATGACAAGAAGAGCAGCAACAGTAGTTGCCGGATCTTGCGAGAGATGGCGAGCAATCGAAAAAAGGACAGATGTCATTTCGTTAGACAAAGACAGATATAGGGAAAAATTTTTTTTTTAGGAGATATAGGGAAAACAAAATTAGAAAGGTTGACATTATCGACATCGAGGAAGTTCGCCAGTCACTGCAGGATCCCCTTAAGTTCATAGATGCAGTCTACACATGTAGATATGTTGAAAAAAGAAGAAAAAAAGTAGTCAAAAAATTGACTTACACCATCATGGCTTTAATCCCTATATATATATATATATATATATATATATATATATAGTGTATATATAAATAGATTATCATATTTGAAAATTAAGAAAATGGCTCAAACTCAATGAATTTGAATAAAAATTTCAGAGATTAGTAACTTTCAAATTTTTGGCATATACTTGTTTTACTTCTAAAAAGAATACAAGAAGTTTTTCTTGAAAACATAACTATATTAAACAGATATAAAATATTATATTTTAGTGATGCTCAATATGTCACTTTTTGTACAAAATTTCTTTATAAAAATAAAAAATTATATGATTCAAAAATTTTTATTTGCTTTTGCTTACAGGTGAAGAAGCGTCTTGACTATCAAGTGCAAATACAAAATCTTGAACGCCGTATCGCACAGAAGCATATGGTGCAGTGGATTGTGAATGGAGTATTGAAGTCTATCACTCCTGAACAGGAAAAAGCAACTCTTCAGCAATGTATCAAAGATCTTGAAGCTCTTGCTGCAAAAGTGTAAAGAGTTACGATTAAATTAGATGAAATAGAATGAAATAGCATGATAAGGAAAGATTGCCATCAGACATAATATTCACTGCATGCAGTTCTGTATATCAAATAGTTTTTCAACATTTAGAATGGTTAAAATGTTATAAGTGAATAAAACACTATGTTAAAACAGTAAAATGTAAATTAATTATTACTAGCATTATGGAAAACTAAATTTTATCAAAAATAAAAAATATCAATTATAAAATGAAAAATTGATTATAAATTAATTTTTTTTATTCCTTTAATTATTATCTCTTCATGCAAGTAAAATACTAAGATATATTTTAGAATGTAAATAGTTAATTAAAAAAAAATAAATACAGATTTTATTAAATAATCCTTGAAAAAGTAACGTTGGTTTATAATTACTAATTTCATCATGTTTGCATCATGTTTCTTTTAAAAATAAAACACCTTTGACAACCTATAATTTGCAACAAAATTAAAATAAAATTACTTATTACGTTATGTACATACTATGTATTCTGTTTTTTTTCGTATTATATCAAGATTATAAACTTACAAAATTACAAATTAAATTGTCAGAAATTTCAGTGATAAAGTTCAAATCAAAATCACTTTGAATCTTAAACATTTTCTTCGATAAAAAGTTCATTGATCATCACTGATTCGCGCCGCATGTTGATGCGAGGCGAAGGTGCCGCTATTCAACATCATACATACATCAATGTGTTGTTTCTGTGTGAGTCATATTCAGCGAATCGAACGCGTCCAACGGGTCCAACGACATTGTTCGGCCGGTTCGGCGATGGCGTTCGGCCATTGGCATTCGGATACATTCGGCCGCATTCGGCTGCGCTCGGCCGGTGACGATGAGCATCGGGTGGCGCGCGCGAGTTACTCGGGCGGCCGGGGGCCGCCATTTTCCTTCAGCAAGGGACAGCAGTCCAGAGCGTAGGTAGCAAAAATCTGTGAGCGTTATTAGCGAATCGATTCGAGAGTAGTGAAACGTGAAAACTCCTTTCGTGTACGCCGCGAATCGTGCATGATCCATATTTTACGGTTGTACGAGGACCACAGTGTGCCCGGTGGTCAGTATACTCGCGTGATTTCATATACCGTGCCGACCACGGCGGTCACCCGGTAGACGGACGCCGTTGCCGCTGTGCGCAATTCTGGTCAGAATTGATGGCGAGTTGAAAATATATTTTCAAGAAAGACGTAGGAAGATCACGTAAAAGAAGTAAGAAAAAGTGAGAGGAGAGAGAGAGAGGGAGAGAGAGAGAGAGAGTGAGAGAGAGAGAGAGAGAGAGAGAGAGAGAGAGAGAGAGAGAGAGAGAGAGAGAGAGAGAGAGAGAGAGAGAGAGAGAGAGAGAGAGAGGACATATAGCGCGCGAGCGCAAAGAAAGGAAAGAGACAAGAAGCAAGTGAAAAGAGACAGAGATATAGAAAGAGACCGAAGCAGTGTGAACAGTTTGGTAATCGCAGTGTGGCCACGCGCAGTGAAAATACTCAACCATCAGCCAACTTCGGGTGTTAGGACGCCAAGCGAGATATTGAGGGAGAGCGAGTCGCCTCCGACAGGTTAGTGTAGTGTGCAATCATGGCTTCTTCCTGCATGCGCGCGCGTCGCCAGCCAAGACGGTTGGCGCGCCTCGCGTAGTTCACATATACCATATACTCTAGTATGTATATGAGCTTCGAAACACGACGGTGGCGTCCGGCGTTGCATGCATGCATGCATGCGTGCGTGCGGCCGAGAATTTCGCGCTTCTCCACCTCATGTGTGCATATGTGCGTGCACTTTCTTTGTACCGCATTGAGAGATGCGCGTGCTCTACTCTTTTCGGACCACTTCCCACCGTCTCTCCTCGAATATATTCTTTTTTTCTTCGATCTGTGTAAAGCCCATTCTACAATAGCCGTAAAAGTATGCAGTAAGACGTGAGCAGTAAGCTATTGACCAACCACAGTCGATTATTCTTGAATTGTAAAAATCCCATTAGTCAATAGCTTACTAAAAAAATAAAGATATATATAATATATATATATATGTATATACTTTTGCTTCCTCATCATAGAGGAAGCTTTGTGATGGTGGAAAAAAAATTTTTCGAGATTTTAAGGTAGCTGTCTCGTCAGGGCATGTATTAGATAAAGTGTTCGATTTCGGATTTTATATCAAATTATATGATCAGCTTTGCAGTCGATTTTTTCTGTGGCTCCTTACCGACTATTTACTCTAGAAAATCGATCTCGAAAATCACAAATTTTGCATTACTTCATATACAGACGGCCAGAAAAAGAAGGCTCTATCACGGTTTCAATCACATATTTTCGCATTTTTCGATTAGATGAAGTGAGAAAAAACATTGCTTTTTGTACATTAGATTTCGAAGAATCCGATGCAACCATAAAATATATAGTTTACCGGAGATTTCGCTGCTAATTTTTTAGTTTATTTTAGTGAAAATGCGGTAATCGAGCAGACATTTTTTGGTCGAGGTGAGGTTGGGAAAACTTGGAAACGCCGCTGGCTAATTACTGTAGTTGCAGGTTATGGGGCTCGTCTTTCTTAGCCGAATTGGATAGTGATTGACACCCCTGTCATGCATTTAGAAACCCTTTCTCAGTAATTGTCAAAATTCAATCGACAAGGAGATGTAACCTCACTTGTAACTTTTCTCGACGACTCGCATGATCAGCTGATCAAAACGGAGTCAAATGAGAAAAATCACAGAATTTGGAAAAAGTAACATACTTTGTCACGTATGAAATTTTACACCATAATTCATAGAATTATTTTTCCCTTAGCAAAAATTGCCTGAAATATATTTCTGAACGTGAAAACCTACAAACAGTCACATGACTAGCACTTAGCGAGACAGCTACCTTAAAAGAAATAGGTTCAGAATGTTCCAAAATGTCGAGAAATCGTAGATATTAATAAAAAATGTCCGGAAGTATGTATGTATGTATGTGTGTGTGTGTGTGTATATGTGTGTACGGATTTTTGTACAAGCAACTACTTCTACAATTTTTTAGATACCGGGTTGAAATTTTTCACACAAATAGAGTATCATAGAAAATATGTTTTCCTAAAATTTTATTGGAATCGGTTGACCGGTATAGATTTTATTGGAACTTTTTTTTTAGAAAAGTGTGTTTTATCCTATAGCTTTCTCAATATTTGAGATAGCGATCTATATCTAATTCTATTAAATTTTTCAGTTTTTTTACCCCTATTTCATATATAATTAATTAAGATTTGGTTAATTAGTCTGGAGTTACAGACGTTTGAAATTTCGGAGATTTTGATCGCGCATAAAGCTAAGTCTAATCAACCGAATTAAAAAGAATTAGATATATATGAAATAGGGGTAGAAAAGACTGAAAGATATAATAAAATTAGAAATAGATCAATATCTCCAAATTTGCGGAAGTTAAAGCTTCCTCTATGAGGAAGCCAAGTACACTAATTTGCACAATTTTATTTTTTTTTCTTTTTTTAACCTATCGAGTTAAGTTTATAGATGCAATCTACACATGCAGATATGTTGAAAAAAGAAGAGAAAAAAGTTGTCAAAAAAATTGACACACCACTATGGCTTTAACCCCTCTCTCTCTCTCTCTCTCTCTCTCTCTCTTTCTCTCTCTCTCTCTCTCTATATATATATATATATATATATGGTAAATCTGAAGAATTTGGCCTCCTCACCGATTTCGTTGAACTTAGGCTTAATCGACGCGTTTACACACACACACACACACACACACACACAGATATATGTGTGTATATGAATATATGTTGCTGTATATATAGCAATATACAGATATATGATATATGTATATGTATAATAAGATTATACACACGGTACCTACTATAAATATATCTCTCATTAAACCAAGTAACATGCAACTTACATGTTAGTTATAATTTCTTACTCAACAATGTAAATGCAACATAAGTATTATTTTGTACTTACACTGCGATTGCTGAGTAGGAAATTATAACTAACATGTAAGTTGCATGTTACTTGGTATTTGCTGAGATATACAGGGTGTTTCCTAAGTAAGTACAAAAAATTAAAGGAAATATTCCGTAGCTTATTTTTAGGAAGAAATGGTTTTATAAACATATGCCCTAAACTGTTTTTCAAAATATACGGTGTCAAAGATGCACGTGTGGATTTAAAAATGTTTCATTGGTATTGGATAAAATGGTTCTTAATACCACATCTACGCATACCAAATTTGAATAAAATATTTTTAAACGTGTTCCAAATTTTCGAAATTTTTTTCCTAAAATAAGCCACCGAATATTCTCTTTAAATTTTTGTATTTACTTAAAAAACACTCTGCTTTCGATTGACTTAAAGCAGTCAATGCACATTTTTGTATATAACAGGATTTTTGAGAATTTTTTCAAATATTCTTGAAGCAATATATGTGTTGATTATTTTACACAAAAATTTTAACGAGGACCTTTTTTAACAAAACTACAAAAATTTTTCAACGATGTAGTAGTAATCAGCTACCCTGGGCTAGATTTAAAATATATGGAAAAATTAATTTTTAATTTTTTTCATTTATTTATTAACTGTTGCATTTTTGCTAGATGAAGTTTTGCTATAACAAAATTTTCTCTTCTAAAAAAGGCATGTCATCGATATTCGAATCTATCGAAATATTGTCACTTTTCCACGATGCCGATTGGTTCTCTTGTTGCGCTTACTTTATGAGCGGCTGTCATAGCATATTTTAACAGTTGTGTGGTTAATGTAATGGTAACAGTGAAATATTAAAAATAAATAATAGCGCGTAGCGCGCGTCTCCGCGGTTTGTGATGTCTAGTTATATTAAATTTTGTTAGTTAAAATTTCCATTTACCGAAGGGATTTGAACTTGGTACTGCATGTTGTTGGGCACCGCTGATGAGTTAGACAGTCGTCACTACGCTGTCGAGTATTAGTAATAAAGTTTTAAATTTTTCTTATGTGTTACGTAATATAAAATACGAACCTGCAATTATTTTTAAATTGCTAAACAATATTTAATACTTTAAATGCTCAATTACTGTCTATATAAATACGAATATGTTAAGAAATTAAAATTTAAACTCTATGTAAAAATATTATTTAGTAAAGATTGCCGAGAGATTTAATAATTCTCAAAATCACATTTCTAATATAATAGAATGATAATAGTTACAAAAAAACTATTAAAGAATGACATAATCTCACTGTTTGCATGCTAACAAATTTTTAATTAGTAGTGGCTATAGATAACGGCTGGCTAATTTTTTAAAAGTTTCCAGCGTTATGTATTCCAATATTTATACAGTGCAGGGGCTAGAAAAGTACTAGACAGCGAAGAATTATTCATAAATTATAGCTAATACTGAGCTAGTCAATGGCTAGATAACATATCTAGCCTGCGTGATACAGCCATTAGCTGTAAAATCAGATTGGCTAGACCAATTTCCACTCGGATAATATAAAAAATAAATATATGTGTATATGTCAAAATATTAAAATGCTACAAAACAAATTCTATATAATAAAAAGTAACTTTTATAAAGAGAATACTTTATTTCTACGTAGTTCCTTAATTTTTCTATAGTTTTCCTAATAGCATATTAGGTTTTATACGTTTTATTTTTATTTAATTAATGTTTACAATAAATTACATATGAATCACAGAGAACAATATTTTTTTACATTCGTTATTTCTATTTGTTTGGCTTACATTTATTTTATGGAAATAATATTACTTTAAGTAAAACATTATTTTCTTGAATACAAATTTTGTAGTTTTATTGCATTAAGGATGTTCTGGCTATACAATTCCTGCCAAAAGTTAGATTTCAATAAAAAATTACTAAAATGAAGATTGCATATATATGTCAAACTCAAAATTTTTTATATGTTAGAAAGCATTACCATTAATAGTTTGAGCATGGTTCTTTGTCATTTAAATAATTAGTATTGTTTAAATAATTAAAAAATAAAAAAAATTTAGTAAAAAGTTTTGAAACTTAAAATACAATATCAATGATGTATGTTTTACATATAAAAAAAAGTTTTAGAAATATCTGACTGTTTTTATTTATACTCGTCGCAAAAATGTCGATTTTCCATAAGGGATAAATGTTAATTTTATCAACTTTAAACTTAAGTAACTCTTAAATTGTTTAGTAAGTCACTTACAGAGTATTTTTAATTTAATTTAAAAGAAACATCTCAAACTTAGCCATTTCTCAATATATATTTGAAATACCTTTAATACATCTTTAAAATCGTTATAACTTAGCAACCGTTTAGTGGATTTGTTTCAACTTTTTGTAGCACATCAAGAAGACTGAAAAAACAATCTCACAAATTTTTATCGACTTCTCACCGTTTTAAAGATATAGCCAGAACATCTTTAAACCATATTGTTTAACAGAAAAAATACGATTGTTTGAAACTATATTTCGATTGAAATAATATTTTCTTTAATTACACTAAATATCATTCAATGAAATAAAACATTTTTTTGCATAAAAATAATATAAAATGTTTGAAATAAGAGTGTTATTATTTACAATTAATTTATTGATTGGAATAACCATTGTTAATAGTTAGATCTATGTATATATAACTAAAAACAAATCACGTTTAATCACTCGGCGAGCAGTTAGCTGTTTCGTCCAGCTTGAACCAATATGGCTGTGCGGCAAAAGCGATGTGATAACCGAAATTGAGCATCTTACTGCTTTTTCAAAGAAGCCAAATTGGTTGTTTGCCGAGTGCGAACATAAAAGCCATTAAGCAAAGAAGTACGAACGTGAAAAGTGTTTGAGAGTTTCTGACGGGTGGCCGACGTTTGTGGTGCAATCGCACACTCGCGCATATTTTCTCGTCGTGCATTGTTTCCGTATTTCGTTTAATCTGACTATCGACACTGACCGTGTCAGTCCCAGACAAAGAGATCAAGTGCCATAAGCTTTCCGCGCTTTGCTTCAGCTCAACTATTAGTAATGTGTATATAGGCACGCACGTCGTGCTCAAATCATCTTCAGTTTTTTTGAGTGCTAATATCGGAAAAGTAGTTTGGTTTGTTCGTTTACTTTCCAAAAAAAAGGTTTCATTAAAATGTGGTTAAAAATGAGTGCCTTGAATAATATTGCTTCATTTTTAGAAGCATGAGGCTTACCGCATACCAATAGTACAATACTTTGACTGAAATAATAAAATTGTTTAAGTTAAAAACACATTCAAATTTTTTAAGAAAATATTTACTTTAAGGTAAAGATATATGAAAAGTCAAACTTGCATTTTGTAGTTTGAACATTGGTTTGGTTGGGCTATTTTGACGATATTTCAATATAGCATTCTCGCTCTTCCTCTTCTCCTATCTTTCTTTTTTTCTTTTTCTTTTTTCTTTTTCTACAGCGACAAAAGGTTCGTTGAGTCACATTCTCTAGATTTCGCTCTCCTTATCCTCCGTTATTTTTCGCCGAGCAATTACGACGACGCGCGAGGTCGAATCGGAAAGGAGAGTGATGAAGGAGCGGGAAAGGGGGAAGCGAGAATCAAGAGTAGGGATGATGCGGGGCCAAAGGGAGGGCGAGAGAAAAAATTGTCCCCGTCTCGCGAGTGTGAGAGCGCACGAGAGCAATTTTCGGGGTGGAGGAACCAAACCGCGTCACATCGCGGCGGTTATTATCGATCTTGGGGCATCGTTACACTTCGCGTCCGGCCGTGCGCTTACGGGATCCGTACAAGTGTGACGACGACGGTTGTGTGATGGTGAGAGAGGCACAGCCGCCACCGCCACCATCACCGCCACCATCGTCGCCGCCACTGCCATCACCGTGTCGGTTACATCGATTGTCTTCGACGAGTAATATGTTGTCGCGCAATACGAATCTTCGATGTAATAACAGCCTATCCAACCGGCCGGTACATCAGGCGTCATAAGTTCCTCAGTGTACCTATATATCAGAAAGGCACTTCTTGAACCAACGTGCCGTATCTGCGTGCGTGCGTGCGTGCGTGCATGTATATATATATATATATATATATATATATATATATATGTATATGTATACGTATATGTGTATGTATGCATGCATGCATGTATGTATGTATGTATGTATGTATGTGTGCATGCATGTATATGTATATATATAGGTCCGGAAGTATGTTCCGGGACTTTTATTTTTTACATCGATATATTCCGGGACAATTGGCAGTTTCCAGGACTGTCCTGGAAAAAATTCATGTCCTACGGCAATTTTCGGGACAGTTTTTTTGAATCTGATTACATATATATGCGTTATATTCCAGGACTGTACATTTCAAAAAACGTAAACAGTCCCGGAACATACCTCTGGACCTACATATATATATATGGAGGGGTTAAAGCCATAGTGGTGTGTCGAGTTAAGTTCATAGATGCAGTCTACACATGCAGATATGTTGAAAAAATAAGAAAAAATAAGTTGTAAAAAAAATTGACACACCACTATGGCTTAACCCCTCCATATGTATATGTACATACCGGGTGTCTGAGATCACCCGTACACCTCTTTTCTTTCAAAAACTAAGCATTTTAGAGAAAAAACGTTTTAGACAAAAATTGTATGGTTTTGAGGGAAACATAAGATAGTGCATTGGTTTGACCTTGGGTGGCATCGTTAAGATCAGGTCAAGGACACCTTCAGTTTCTTAAATGAAACCCCTAATTTTTTTATAGCATATTCTTATAGCTTATATTGAGAGCTTTCCAAAACACTGTAATTAAGTATTTTTTAAATTAAGTATATACTTTTCGAGTTATTAGACTTGAAAGTTACAGTATTGTGACATAATATTTTGTTAAGTATCTATTTATAATTTAAATTCCTTACTTTATATTTTTGCAAACAATACGAATCAATTAATGTAAAGAAAACACAATTTTCTTAAAGAAAAACTTGTGTAACTGCTTATTGCATATTTATTATTTTCTTAGCTTCTCACGATTCGGGGTGCTTGATTTGGGTGAGCCCTCTTGTCTTTCACGATTCGGGGTGCTTGATTTGCGTGAGTCCCCTTGCCTCTCACCATTCGGGATGCTTGATTTACGTGAGTCTCCTTGCCTCTCACGATTTGGGGATGAATGCAGTAGGTACATACTGTGTGTTAGTGTTTGCTCAAGCGATGTGTTCAAACTGAGCACTATTTTCTGCAATGCAAGCAATTACTATTTTGTAAGCTATTGGCTGCTCGAAGAAAAGCTCCTCTTATGAGGAAGCTTGTATTTTATTCGATGCATAATTATTAGTATTTATTAGTTTGGCTTCCTCATAGAGGCTTTATGAGCGAAATAAAATAGGAGCAATGGTAGCGATCTGTAATGAGGAGGAAGCAATGTGCAAATTTATAATTTGCACACTTTTTTAATTTTAAATTTAATTTTTTTATGAATTGATAGAGGTTTAGCTTAGTAGCACAAGTGGGGTTTTACAATTGACGCAATGTCAAATCGATGTTGACTTTAGGAGTTCAGGCTACATGGTTTATATATGGACTTCGCATATGGATCTTTAATCGCGTATAAAGTTGGGTCTAATCAACCAAATCATAAAGAATTATATATGAAATAGGGGTAGAAAAGACTGAAGAATGTAATAGAATTATAAATAATCCGATATCTTCAAATTGGCGGAAGTTAGAGCAACCATGAACATTTCTCAAAAAATTCAAAATTTTATAAAGAAAGAACCTTTTTACCGATTATAGCCAAATTCAATCTTCTTTTAATGATACTCTATACTTACATGTATAACTTATATATGTAACTTTTTAAGCAAAAATTGGTAACTCGTTCACCGATCTTCGCCAAATTCAATACTTTCCTTAAATGATATTTTATTCATCAAATAACTTACACATTTTTTAAGCAGAAATCAGTAACTCTTTCATCGATTCTTAGACAATTCAAAACAATCTTCCTGTAATGATACTCTATATAAAATTACATCTTATACACTTTTTAAGCAGAAATCGGTAATCTTTTCACCGATTCTCGCCAAATTCAATAACAATCTTTCTTTAAAAAAATGATTCTTTATTCATCAAATAACTTAGGGTAGACTGAGGCGAATCGGATTAATATAAGTTTTAAGACAGTTTTCGTTAGTGTTTTGTTTCAAACGAGCTGTTTTATTGTGCTAATTAGAATTAGTAATCCGATTCGCCTCGATCTACCCTATACATTTTTTAAGCAGAAATTGGTAACCTTTTCACCAATCTTCGCCAAATTCAAAACAATCTTTCTTTAATGATACTCTCGATTATATAAGATTATATGTATAACTTGTACACTTTTTAGGCAAAAATTGGTAACCTTTTCACCGATTATTGCCAAATTCAACACCAACCTACCTTTTATGTGATTCTTTTTAATACTTCAGAAGCGCATTTTTTCTATTTTATATCTAATGGTATACTTATTCAAATATTTTATTTTATGAAAGAATGGAAAAAATCACTGTATATAGATGCGTGTGTCGAAAAGTGCTCATTTAATGATTTTTTTAAAATTACGATGCTCATTGATCGGTAGACAGGCTGTTGCTTATTGAATTCAAAATCGATGGTGAAAGTCGTCGAAAACTCTGGCACGTAAGTGCAAACATGAACGAATGATAAGAGTACTGACGATTGTGAAAAGATGTAGGTAGAGGTGAAGGTGGAGGAGAAAGAAGAGAAGGTTAAAATTGCGTCATAGTATAGTAGTATGGTCGAATAGTTGGGTCAGGTCAGTTTGCTAGCTTACGTAAAAGAGACTAAGTATCGTGGTAAAGGAGAGGAGTGTGGAGAACAGGAAATGTTATAAGATATAGAAAGAGAAAGAATGGCGGGGATTGGAGGAGAAAAAGAGAAAAAGACATGGCGCCGAGACAAGCCGGCTAGATGGTGAAGAAGAGGTGGGGGCACCTGTTACAACGTTCGAGCGTTTCTCCCTCCCCACTAACGTTTTTTTCCTTTCCCCGTGCCGCCTCTCAATCCGATGAGCCAGCGTTTCCACGCGGCTATATTCGAACGGCTTTTGTATACCGAGTGTTCGATTATTGGTGCCATATTCTTTGTCGGAAATTGAAATAATTAAAAAAATTAATTACATAGTAGCGAAAATGTATATTTTAAAAGATAGTAGTTATTGAAGATATTGCCTAAGATATTTATTAAGTAAGTATCTTAGCTGATAAACTCGTGTATAGATACAGTTTTTATTCGTGTAGATTTAGTGGTTTAGAAGAGAATCTTTCCTGTTAGTCATAGAAGTGTTATCTGCGCTTAAATCTTTATGATCAGTATTGATATTGTGATTTTTCATCGATTAGATTTTTATTTTAATGGAATAGTTTACGCTATCTTATTTGAAAATCAAGAAGAAATATGGAATTGTAATTGTAAGGAATATTACGCATTGCAATGTTACAAAATATATGATAGACTCTTTAGAGACGAATTGATTTTTATATGGTGGCAAAATAGTGGCCATATTGAGTACCTACTTATTACAACTTAGAAGACGGTATGAGATTTTCTATGAAGATAAATGGATTTTATGAGTATAAAGTGTAGATAAGTAATATTGCAAATTATTAATTTTTAATTTCTTTAAAAATACGAGAAAGTTGCGAAGTTTTCTTAAAGTTTTGCAAGAAAAAAGTGATATTGCAGTGTTATTAATTAGCAGAGGGAAAGGAGGGAAAAGGAGAGAAAGGTAGAGAGGGAAAACAGAAGCGTAATCGTCCACGCGCAATCGGGATTATGGAAAATCGATTGTAGCAGCGCTACTTCTGCGTGGCCGAGTGAAAGAAGAGACAGAATAAATGTCCGCCTTTGCGTCACTTGTGCGAAAGAGATTTTTTGGCAAGGAGGGTCACTCTGAAAAGTTACAATATTGAAATCATACTATTATATAAAACCCGACTGTTTGTCTGTCCGTCCGTCCGTTTGTCCGCGAACTACTCATTCATTAGTGGACTGAATTTTTACCAAAAGTATATGAAATAGGGGTAGAATTTTCAGGGGAGTGCTATTACGTGTATAGTTTTTTGTTACCGATTTTCTGGAAACCGATTTTTCTAATTTTTTCAATTTTTCGGGAAATAATTCACCGAATCTCAAAGAATTGGGTATGAAACAGGGGTAGAATTTTCCGGGGAGTGCTATAAAGTGTATAATTTTTCGTTACCGATCTTTTTGGAAGCCGGTATTAGAAGTTTTTTTAATTTTTTAGGAATTAATTGACCGAATCGCAAAGAATTGTATATGAAGTAGGGGTAGAATTTTACGGGGAGCGTCATGATGTGTACGGTTTTTGTTACCGATTTTTTTGGAAACCGGTTTTTTTAATTTTTCCAATTTTTTGGAAAATAATTGATTGAATCTCAAAGAATTATACATGAAGTAAAGGTAGAATTTCCCGGGGAGTGCTATAAAGTTTACTATTTTTTGTTACCGATCTTTTTGGAAACCGGTTTTTAAAATTTTTCCAATTTTTTGGGGAAATGATTGAATCTTAAAGAATTATACATGAAGTAGGGGTAGAATTTCCCGTGGAGTGCTATAAAGTTACTATTTTTTGTTATCGATCTTTTTAGAAACCGGTCCCAAATGACCGAATCTCAAAGAATTGTACATAAAGTAGGAGTTAAACTTCCTACAATTTTGAATCATTGTTAAAAAATAAATGTAAGATAAGTTTATAAGAATTTAAGAATATTAGAAGAGAAAATGAAACTAAATAAAATAAATAAGAATTATTGTTGTCGAAACGTCGAATTAATGTAACACTATGATATTGAACGTCAGTTTGGTCAAATAATTATTCTTGTTATTATTTTTACATTTCGATATTTTTGGAAGCAATTTAAATTTATGTAATAAGAACATATCTGATAGTGAATCGTTCATTAAGGTAATAGAATTGAATGGATAAATAGCAGTTGAAAGTCCGACAAAGTTCGCTGTCTTCTACGCATATCGTGTCACGCAAAAATAATTGACGCAGCATATGTTATTAACATGTATTTTAGAACCAATGAATTTACCGTGTGATGCGATTCTCATGTTGAGAATGACGCAACAATGTTCTCTCTCATCACAGAAAAAAGTCATCTATACATATTTTGATACTCATATATCTTATTTTGCTTCCTTATAGAAGAAGCTTTGTTTTCGTTAAAAAAATTTTTTTTGTTTTTTTGAATGTTTTAAAAAATGTTTGTATGTAAGTATGTGTGTGTGTGTATGTGTGTATGTGTGTATGTATGTGCCAAATTTACCGAAATTTCTATAACTCCAGAACTAATCAACCAAATCTAAACGAATTATATATGAAATAGATGTAGAAAAAACTGAAGAATATAATAGAATTAATAAAAATTGCTAATAATCAAAGGATTCTTTTTTAATAAAATTTTGAATTTTTGCAGAAATGTTTGTTTATGCATTAACTTCCGCAAATTTGGAGATATCGGTCTATTTCTAATTTTATTATATTTTTCAGTCTTTTTTACCCCTATTTCATATGTAATTTTTTAAGATTTATTTGATTAGACCCAGCTTTATACGCGATCAAAGGTCCATAATTTTGATTGCATATAAAGCTAAGTCTAATTAACCGAATTTAAAAGAATTATAGATATATGAAATAGGGGTAGAAAAAACCAAAGTAAAAATTGTTTTTTGAGTTTTTGATGCCAATGTGTTACTTATGTTCAAAAACGTCCAAAAATCGTAGAGTATCATTAAAGGTAGGTTGCCAGGCATCACTTTCTTTCTGAGGAAGCCAAGTGCCTAATTTGCACCATTCTTTTTTTTCGTATTTTGGTGGAATACAAAATTAAAAAAAAAGGAAAAAGGGAAAATTGGACGTTCTGATATTAACTTCAAAATCGCTATTGGTCACAGTTTAAAAGATGGCGCTCATAAAAGAAGAAGAAAAAAAAAGACTTATACATATCTTAGAGTTCGGATCCGCATCTCAATTATAAGATCCGTCTGTATTCAAACGCGGTCGCCTGGGTGATATTAAAATCGCGCGGAAAAACACGTCGCGCATTCGCGAGTAGTCGTCCGCGTTTCTGGCTGAAGCGAATGACCTAGATTTTTCAAAAATTACTACCTTTATCCCGAACGCATCTAGTTTTCTAATATATTTTTATCTCTTTTTGAATCTTTTAAAGAACGAGAATATTTTAAACAAACGTGATTTTGGCGATGAGTGTTATCAGTGCGTAATATCAGAATTCTGATTTATTTTAAATTTTAAAAAATTACAAATATTTCGTATGTTTTGGCTCCTCATATCGAGCTATCCTCAACAGTATACAAAAATTAAGTTGCTCACGTTCTCCATCGTACCAAAAGTATGGTTCCAAATTAGGAAGTCAGAAAACTATAAGAACTAAATGATCGTTATCTGTGAATTAGTTGAAATTTTTTGATTGATGAGAACATCATTTTTGTTAAACTTACCAGATAGAACACTTTAGTTTTTTATAATGAATTATCTTCTGCTTATGTATCTATACAATTTCTGTATGTAAGATTTTTATATATGTATAGTTTTTTATTTGAAAATTTTTAATAATTATATATGCAAATTTCATTATTTTTACTTTTTTCTAATATATATTTGTTTTTTAAGCCGGTATTTCTCGAGAATAATGGTTTTTCAGTCAGAGTTATATTAAAGCCTCACTACCGTGAAAATTCTGTAATTGTGCAAATTTTAAAGTTTGAATTAGCAGTCGATCACAAAATATCGACAAATTAGATTTTTTTATTCAAAATTTCGAATTCAATGATTTCTTTTTAAATTCTGTTACTCTTCATGTGTCCATTACTACACAGAGTCGTTCTGTATAATTTGCATAATCTCCCTCACGAAGCAACTAAGAATGACGACGCCACGCGTTCTTGTTCACGGGTTGTCACACAACGAAAGCTAAATAGTGGCCGCGGAGAATACGGAGAATACAGAAATCACACACTATAGCATTTATAGAGTTATAGTCTCTTATGATCTATATCTTACAAATTTATTTTTTCCATAATTATTTATTATTAATTTATTATTAATTTTAGAACTGATATCTAAAAATATTTGTATATTAATTTACTATATCTTTCAACGGATTTGTGTCCCGATTGTTTTTTGTGCAATTTAATTTCTTATTTTGGTTATTATTTTGAATGTCTTCGAACCATATTTTATGTAATGATTAATTATTATAAGGGTGATTCAAAAATACTTATACAAATTTTAGGAGTTCTCCACACTTAAACAAGAAAAAAGTCATATACACATAGGTCCGGAAATGCCTGAGTTATAATCGAAAGATTACCTATATTTCAGATCTGCATGTTTCTTTGATCTAAATCTATTAGATTTTTGTTTCTGTGGGGACACTTAAAAACCCTAGTTTATGCAACTGAAATTACAAATGGGAAGACGTTTCATCAATGCATAGATGCCTGCGAAATTATCCGCAACTGTCATCGGATCTGTCATTTCCGAACATATGTATACAAGGTGGACAAAATAAAGCATGACAAATTTTTATCTCCAAAAATATCAGAGAAAGATATTTCAAATAAAAGTTGTTCGGTGTGAAGGGGGACACATGGTTCCGATGCGAGTCAAGTCGTCCTTTTCAAGAAATTTTAAAGGCGACTAATTTTTTAAATAGAACTTGATTTTTTTTAGATAAAAGCTGAAGATCTCGTCGAGACGTTTTCAAAGCATTATAATAAAGCTCTTTTTTGTTAAGAATTCCCTGAGATATTAAGGATGTATTGGAGGTACAGTCTTAGATGTATTGGACCTAATTTTCAAAGCGCTACCAAGTGGATAAAAATTTGTGAGAATGTTCTTTTAGTCTTCCTGATGTGCTACAAAAAAGTAGAAACGAATCCACTAAACGGTTGCTGAGATATAACGATTTTAATTTTCACTGATTTTACACGTATTCTTATGGGAAGAGACAATTTTGACGGATAAAACAGCTAAAAAAATGTTGAAGGAGCGCTACCAATATTTTGAATTTTTTTGTACATTTATAGTATACGAATAGATGAAAATATCTGCCAAGTTTCAATTGTCTTCACTACACCGTTTTAAGGTAGCTGTCTCGTCAGGGCATGTATTAGATAAAGTGTTCGATTTCGGATTTTATATCAAATTATATGATTAGCTTTGCAGTCGATTTTTTCTGTGGCTCCTTACCGACTATTTACTCTAGAAAATCGATCTCGAAAATCACAAATTTTGCATTACTTCATATACAGACGGCCAGAAAAAGAAGGCTCTATCACGGTTTCAATCACATATTTTCGCATTTTTCGATTAGATGAAGTGAGAAAAAACATTGCTTTTTGTACATTAGATTTCGAAGAATCCGATGCAACCATAAAATATATAGTTTACCGGAGATTTCGCTGCTAATTTTTTAGTTTATTTTAGTGAAAATGCGGTAATCGAGCAGACATTTTTTGGTCGAGGTGAGGTTGGGAAGATTTGGAAACGCCGCTGGCTAATTACTGTAGTTGCAGGTTATGGGGCTCGTCTTTCTTAGCCGAATTGGATAGTGATTGACACCCCTGTCATGCATTTAGAAACCCTTTCTCAGTAATTGTCAAAATTCAATCGACAAGGAGATGTAACCTCACTTGTAACTTTTCTCGACGACTCGCATGATCAGCTGATCAAAACGGAGTCAAATGAGAAAAATCACAGAATTTGGAAAAAGTAACATACTTTGTCACGTATGAAATTTTACACCATGTCATAGAATTATTTTTCCCTTAGCAAAAATTGCCTGAAATATATTTCTGAACGTGAAAACCTACAAACAGTCACATGACTAGCACTTAGCGAGACAGCTACCTTAAAGAAATAAATTATGGCTAGGTTTACACCCTGAATTTAGGCCGCGGCCTATACCTCAAATTCGACCTAAATTATTTAGGCCGCCTGCTGTAAACATTTGATATGCGGCCGAAACTAGCTTCAGGTCAGACTTTAGGTTGAATTTGAGGTATAAGCCGCGGTCTAAATGTCCCAGTGTACCCGTGCCCTATAACTTGAGATAATTGTGCTGTCGGCACGAATGTATCTCGATGAAAAAACATTTGTATAGTAAAAAATACCTTTCTAGGAGTAAAAATAAGACTCCTACTATCATTTGAGTATCTTACATCTAAATTTACTATGCGTTAGACGTAGATATTCAGGTATTTCAAATTTCATGCACTTTTGTCTAAGATTGTACGTCCGATACATTCTTAACTATTTTGTTATAATATTTTTAATATAAAATATGAAATAACTCGTGAAGTATTCACTTTTCTATGACTTTACCTTCATATTTTTATATGTAGAATAATGAAAGGAAACGAATAAAAATATTAATTTTTATCTTTACAATTTTGCAAAATTGAATGCGTCTATAAAATGGAATCGAATTTTTTAAAATAATTAGAAGAGGATTTTTCTGCTTTTTTTACAACAATCGATTTCTTTTATTATTCTACGTATAAAAGTATGAAGGTAAAGTCATCGAAAAGTGAATACTTCACGAGATATTTTATATTGCGTATTAAAAATATTATAACAAAATATAAAATATCTCAAGAAATTTTTAATAGAACAGAGCTTTATAATGCTTTGAAAACGTCTCGACGAGATCTACAACTTTTATCTCAAGGAAAAAATCAAGTTTTAATTGAAATTAGTCGTCTTGGATGACATCTATCACATGACTTACATCGGAATCAAGTGTTTCCCTTTAAACCAAATAACTTTTGTTTGAAACATTTTTCTCTAAAAACAATATTTTTGGAAATAAAAGTTAGTTACGCTTTATTTTATCCACTTTGTTTGACATTTTTTCTTATTGTTTATATGTGGAAAACTCATTCTCAAAGTTTGTACAAGTATTTCTGAATCATTCTATATTAATCTTGGAAAGAAAAAATTTGACAAGTTTGCCTCTCTTGCGATACTCATGTTCAATCAATTTAATATTCTGTGACAAATCTAATATCAGTATCAGAATATCTTTATGCATCTCATGAATAAGGTAATACGGTAGAACCATGTTGTAATTTTATTGTATTGCATCTCATATAGTCTTCTCCGTAAAATTAAAACGTGACGACAAAGATAAATGACGAGTTCTTTATTATACACAGAAAACCAAATAATGGCACAAAGTACAGAATATCACACTCTATGAACCTAACACCTAACGTGGTCTTAAAATCCTTATTGTTTCATTAGAGATTCTCGCACAAAAACTACCGTAATATAGGAATTAAAGCAAATAACGCTCCACGAACTTCATAAGGTTTATTCTTATCATATTTCATAAACTCTCTCTTAGATATATTTTTTATTAATGTAATATTAACATAACATCTTACTTTTATCACTTCTCTAGAGATCTTTCTGCTTAAGATCTATTTTTGATCAATCAAAGTATCTTTTATTTAGCAATGAAATCACATTGAGAAATTTTTAGTTTTCTATAGCGCACCGTATAACTTCCGTCCTCGTAAAACAAGAAGAAACATATCACAGAAAAGCTAAAATAAAAATTTTATGATATACGGCTGTAGTAGGAGGAGAGAAGAGTCAAGAATTCTTGGTGTGTAATAATCGCAGGTCTTGAATCAGCTTAGAAATGTTGCCACGGATCCTCTTCTCGTAATCGTCATCGTTGTTGCTGTCGCCGTTGTCATCGTCGTCGCTGCTGCCACTACTGCGATGCAGTCGATCCAAAGGTGAAATACACCGAGGATAATGGGAGTAGCGCATCGCTATTGTAAACAGACTCGAAGAGGCGAGCGAGCGAGCAAGCGGCTATCTGGGATTTAGTTCGGCGAAAAGGGAAGGGGAGAAGGTAATGCTCGGTGAAGTTGCGGCGGGACCGGGGGGGGGGGTAGAGACGCTGACGAGAGTGAGATGAGGCGAGTTGTGATGGCGATGGCACGGAGGAGAGACGTGTCGCGTTGAACGGCGGAAGGGGGAAGTTGCCGAGACATCGATCGGGTCTCGCGGCCATTGCTTGTGCCACACTCTTCCTTTCCTTCCCTCACTCTCATTCTGTCTCTCTCTCTTGCTTCGCTCTTTTGACGGCGCTGCTACTCTACTAGGAGTCAAGATGCCGTATCTTTCGGCATACTGCGAGACCAGGAGGAAACTCCGTGAAACTACTCAGGCCAGCCGCTTGCGCGCTTTACGCACTTGTGCTAACCCGCTGCGGCTATGTGTGCGCGCGCACACGTGCCTCATGGATGTATTGTATGTACAGGGTGTCAGAAAATTACCAAATGTTGAGAGAAGAAAGTATAAGAAAAGAATAAGAAAATGGCATATTCGCAGATCGTCTGGCAGAAGAAATGAATTTTATGTCACTAAAAGTCTGTTTAATTAAATGTATTATGACCTTAGAAAAATCATCTTTTTAGTAATCCTCAGAATGTTTTCCAGGAACAACGGTATCACGAAAAGAAGTAGAAAGTTTCTAAGAAACAAATTCTCTTATTAATATTTAGACATTTTAGACACATTCTGACAATCGTTAAAAAGGGTATTTTAATCATTTTTTCCCAACATTTTTCAATACACGGAGAAAATTTTTCTTGAATAATGTAGAATACTCATAATAAAATTTACTAGATTTGCTACGTACTGGTAAGATATACGTGTATTCAACCGGAAATTAATATATGACAATAGAAAAGTAATAGTTTGATCAGATACATTTTGTAACCTAAAGGTAAATAAATTTGCCATACTAACAAGGAAATATGAGAACAGTAAAAAAAGTCCCATACTAGTATGTGTATATTCGACGTTGTAGCTTGAATTGCCAACTTCACAGATGTCTTGGATTGAGCGTTGTTTTGACGACGGAAGGCGCGCGGCGCGAGCGGCAACGTGGGCTCGCGCGGCGAGAGGATTCGGCTCGCGCCCGCTACGCGGCGCATCGCCGGTATATTCTCGCGTAATTAAGATTCAACATCAACCTTTTATAATCTAGGGCAGCTCGGCAGGGTCCCTACAGCGTTCTGAAGTTCGCTCGTGGCGGACAGCTGATCGCCACAGCCTATAACGGCAACTTATGTTTTTTGTTCATAAGATACAATCGGACAAGATATAGTATAATTAAATCATCCGTCTTAAACATAGTAAAACGCGCTCTCGAATGTCTCATACTTGATGGAAATATTTACTTCTGCGTATAGTTTTATTCTTTGCTCTCTAAATTTTCCTATACTTTCTTGAAATTTTTTGCATATTATTACTATATTCTAGCCATGCAAGATGAGTATGGTATTTACTTTGTTCGTGTATACTTATATTTTCAAGAAAAATTTTCTGCGTGTACATTAAAGATTAATATCAATTATTTAGACAGATTAATATAATAAAATACAATAAAATTCTAATAACATACATATAACATACTAAAAAACAAAAATATGAGTGATAAAATTGAATTATCTCTTCTTCTTGCTAGAATTCTTTGCGATATAATTCTTTTGGATATATTCGAAGATTAGAGTAATCTAAAATATTCCAAAATTCATCGTATGTTTTTGACGTAGAACTACGTCTTTCTCCGCGGTATGGGGGGTATCCACGGATGTAACGATGTAACGATGTAACGATGTAACGATGTAACGATGTAACGAAAATATGTCACACTTTGAACGTTTAGATCTTCGCAACTAATAATCGTAGAGTAATCATTGACATCTCATTTTAAAGCTTAAGAAGTCCCATTTATGATAAATCCAGCCCGAACTCTCTATTCCTTTCCGTTTAGATATAGTAGCGTTAGAAAGTTTAGCTAAATTTCTTAACGATGTAACGAAAATATGTCACACTTTGAACGTTTAGATCTTCGCAACTAATAATCGTAGAGTAATCATTGACATCTCATTTTAAAGCTTAAGAAGTCCCATTTATGATAAATCTAGCCCGAACCTTCTATTCCTTTCCGTTTAGATATAGTAGCGTTAAAAAGTTTAGCTAAATTTCTTAACGATGTAACGAAAATATGTCACACTTTGAACGTTTAGATCTTCGCAACTAATAATCGTAGAGTAATCATTGACATCTCATTTTAAAGCTTAAGAAGTCCCATTTATGATAAATCCAGCCCAAACTCTCTATTTCTTTCCGTTTAGATATAGTAGCGTTAGACAGTTTAGCTAAATTTCTTGTAGATGCAACGAAAACATGTCACATTTTGAACGTTTTTATCTTCGAAACTAATAATCGTAGAGTAATCATTGACATCTCAATTTAAAGCTTAAGAAGTCCCCTTTATGAAAAATCCAGACCGAACTCTCTATTTCTTTCCGTTTCGTTATAGTAGCGTTTTAAAGTTTCGCAAAATTTCTTGTAGATTCAACGAAAACATGTCTCACTTTGAACGTTTAGATCTTCGAAACTATTAATCGTAGACTAATAAATGACATCTCATTTTAAAGCTTAAGGAGTCCCTTTTATAAAAAATTTTGACCGAACTCTCTATTTGTTACCGTTTCGATATAGTAGAGTTTGAAAGTTTAGCTAAATTCCTGTTAGTAAACGCTGCATTGAATTTTGCGATAGAACAGTACGTATAACTTAATTTTTTAAAGAAAATTAAAAAAAAAAAAGAATGGGCACAGTAACAACTGTGCCGCAAGCAACACGTAGAACTACGTCAACTGTCACTGATGATGAACTCGGCGTTACAGCCCTGTGTGGGCCTTGGCCTCCCTTGATCACGAATACTTTAACATGAAATAGTGACAGTTGACGTAGTTCTACGTGTTGCTTGCGGCACAGTTGTTACTGTGCCCATTCTTTTTTTTTAAATAAGATTCTCTTTTATTGTGATTCTTTAGTATTGCAATTGTTTAAACGTAATTTAAAGATTTGTAAAGGGAATGTTCTTTTTGTTATAGTTTCTTTAGCCAATTTGGACATAACTTTTCATCAGCAAAAATCCTTTCTAAAAAAGGGCATGTTAAGTCGATACTCGCATATCTCGAAGTTTTTTGTTGCCGCTTTTCCGCGATGCCAATTGGTTCTCTCGCTGCGCTTACTTCATTTGCAGCTGTCATCGTATATATTTTGACAGTTGTGTGTATTGTGTGTATCAAGAAGTTAATAGCATAATAGCATAATGCTAAAGCTAAATAGCGCGCGCGAAGCGTGTCTAGTATTATAAAAAATAACGATTTGTTACATATTTTCGTGATAGTTCTTTAACACGTTGCATTTTTTACAGAGTTTTAACAATAAATTATATATATATATTATTGATTCTACTAAATAATTATAAATACGAGAGTCAGTACGAAAGTAATGTCTCCTAATATTTTTTTTCGAATCTGGCATAGAAAATTTTACGTTTTAATAAGTTTTTACTTGAAGTCTCTAGTTGTGTTATGTTGAGTGGTATTGTAATCATTTATGAGTGTGTCACACGAGCATGGTGTCATTCGAACTGGTGTGTATTTCAGAGGTGCGTAACAGACAAGGGCGGTGGTTGAATTATTTACCGTGGAAGAAATGAGTTCTATTAAAATCCATTCGTATTTCATAAATGGTGTTATCATAAACATTTCTGAGACGCGAATAAATTTCAATGGAAAAAGCAACTCAGCGAACGATTAGTAATTGTTTAAAATAATTGGACCTTGCCCTCTTAATTTTTTCCTGGATTCAAGTGTAGAAATAAAGAATCATTGAGCTGCTTTCTCCGCTGAACGCAGTCATTGGAACTCACTCCTTTCACGGTAAGAAAATCAACTACTTACCGTCCTTGTCTGTTACGCATATCTGAAACACACAAATTCGAACTATTCGTGTGACACACTCACGTAAATGATCACAATACTACTCAACATAACGCAATTAAAGACTTAAAATAACAACTCATTAAACCGCAAAATTTTCTAGGCGCCAGATTTAAAAGAAAAATATTAGCCGGCATTACATTCGTACCGACCCTCGTAAAATGCGACTGGTATTCTTTATTGAATTTAATTGATATTTAGATATATTAGATATATTAGATATATTAAAAATAATAATTAATATTTTAGTAAGTTGAGCGCTAAGTTTGCATAAGTTTACATAATTTTTAATATTATATATTTTTGTGACTTTCCCCTCTCTTTCTCTCTCTTTCTCTCTCTCTCTCTCTCTCCCTTTCTCTCTCCCTTTCTCTTTTTCTCTTTCCCTCTCTTTCTCCCTCTTCTCTCTCCCCCTCTTTCTCTCTCTGTTCTTTATATTTAAATTTTATTTATATTTTATTTTTTTAATTTTTTTAAAATAAGATATAGAATTGACTGAAAATGTACAATTTTGTTATTTATTCTTATCTTAAATTTTAATTGATCAAAAGTTGTTTATTGTTAATTTTCAATTACTGGGAAGTACATTTAAGTAGAAGTTATTTTCTAAATTATCCGAAAGATCTGTAGTTAATGTAGTGAATAGTAGTTTATGTTATATCGACACATTTTTTGCATTTTTTACATTTTAGATAAAAGATCTCTTGATGGATTTGATTTTTTAGCAGAATTTGAATTAAAATGATTAATTTTAAACGGCTACAATTTTTGTTTGAAGCAAATTTACAAATGTAATATTTACGGTTTTTTTGAATAAAAGGGAAGGGAAAATTTATATGATGCAATCTCATATATGTATAAGTGTATATATATATGTGTATATATATATATATATATATATATATCTTGACGTAATTATCATTACCCCCACTAAGAGGGGATTTTTAGAAATTCGACCATTAAGGGGATGAAAAGGGATAAAACGTGTTTTTTTTTACGGATTCTCTCTTCAATATCTCTTAGGCTCGATGAGATTTGATTGACTTGATTGTTTATTTAAAGTAGCGAAGCATGGGTATCAATTAGCTAGTAGTATAAGGACAAAGAAAGATAACGACGACAATAACGTTTCTTAAGTCAAATTTCCAACATTAGGACTGTGTCGTAATACTTTCGTTCTTCGGACATGTAGAAGAGAAATACAAATTTTTTTTATATAAATTATACCTAATCTATTGATCAAACCTAATATGAATTTGATTGGTCTATATAGTAGTTTTTGAGATAATCTCAGAGTATAATTGATCGGCTCGCGTATAAATATACGGGATGCCTCGCGTGCACTTGGCGTAAGTCACTATCGTGTTTCTTGATTTATATTTTACTGTACATAATCTTATGTTGATATTCAGCAATTCTGATATAATCTTCGAAAGAAAGTTGAGATGATTTATTACGATAATCTATTATAATTACCGAACGATTCTATAAATGCATGTTTATTTCCTACAAGAGGAATTTTTTTATCATGGGAATAATTATATAGAGAACTTTGTTGGGAGGTTTATAATGTGCGGAAAATTCTGATTTGGAGTGTGGTAAGCGCAGGATTATCGGCGACGGATTGCAAATTCCTCGTCGCTAAAATGTGTGCGTGTGCGTTTGCGTTTACGTGTGTGTGTGCGTGTGTGTGTAACTTTGAAACTTAACAAGGCCAATACACTCGTCGCGCTTTCTCCGTGAATGAATAGCGCGAGAGCCTGTGCATCTTTGCAAATTAACTGCATTGTTTTTCGCCAGTGCGATGACACTTGATCCGTAACACTGCCTATTATGAATCGGGATAACTTACAATGTGAAACTTTTCTTGCTTTATCTGAAAAGAGTGAAAGGAGAATGATAAAATATAACACAATAGGCGTAATAAAATAAAGAAAAAATATATATAATGTGAATAACGAAATAAAAGAACGTTTTAATATTTCATTTGCATAATTGGATTTTTAAAGACAAAATAACAAATAATGGAAATAATGAGACTTATAAACAACAAAAATAATTAGAAGTATAAATAATAACATAAATATATAAGTTAACAGAAAATTATGTTATTTGATTGCTTGACGTTTTGTATATTTATCTATTCTTTTTATGTTTTTTACTTTTTTAATATCTCATTGGTCTCGTGGAAAACACATGACCCGGTTGAGTGCTAATTACATTCGGTCTCAGTGGATATTTTTCGACGTATATTACCGATTTTCCATAATTTACTTTTGACTTTGTATTGTTGTATGACTTTTGTATTATTTCTATTATTCATATACTGTTTACATCATACTCAAATAATTTGTCTATATCATGCAGACGCTCTAACCAACTGAGCTAACGGGCCAATTAAAAAAATTGGCCCTATCAGGGGATTGAACTCGACCCCTTTGCTGTATTAGCACACAACGAGCATTAATCATGCAGACGATAATTTGTCTATATAATATCCAATAATTTTTTAAAATAATATTTTTTTAAATATTTTTCTTATCTAATTAATTTTCGTTATATCCGCGAAAAATTATCATGACAGAGCAATGTCAATAGAAGATGTTTTCAACGTATTTGACGCGCAAGAATTTTTGTGTGCGATAATATTAGCTTACTGTCGAAGAATGTCGTGGCAACGAGATCATTCGCTAAAACAAGTCGCAAGAATTACACAAGCTTAATAAAACAGCAACTTTATGCGAAGAAAGGACTGTATGTCTATCTGCAATTACGTCATTCTAATATGACCAGGAATACGAATGTTGTAAAATTTAATTTCCGTAACAATTTGCGATTTTGTATTCTCTGCATCCAAAAATGTAAATTTTACTGATTATATAACATTCTATATATAATATGGAAACGTAATTAATATGTGTCGTTGACTCTATAATCATAACCTATTTGTTATACTATCACATCTATTATTTTTACGGTGGTAATTATACATATATCTTTTTGTTGTATAATAATTTTTTATTTATATTTTTATTGATAATATGGTGAATAAACTGTAGAGAAAATACTAAATTTATCAAAAATTGTATTATACCATTGGTAGACAAATGGCACTTTCTCGAAGTAAGTTAAGTTTTAAAAAAAATCTAGGTATTGTAATAAATAGTGTTTACGTTTAACACTATAGAGAAAATAAAAAATTTAAAATTATTTTTTACTTTATTTACTTATAGAAATACGTGTAGTATATTATTATTTTTTATTTTTAATTAATAGTTTTTCTAATCTAATAAATTAATTGTGTTGTTATTATGTCTTTGATTTATTTATAATTTTATATGTTCAATACGAAATTAAGGAGTTACACATCCATCAACGAACATTCGAAAAGTGGCAAAATATGATTCTTACAATTAGTATCAAACGCGCAACTTTATAAAGAGGTTAATAATTTGTTGAGAAATTTTTGCACCAGTATCAGACCGAGAAACCCATGTAATGAATCAGTGAGTGAGTCGATTAGCCTAAGAGCTTACTGCCGAGTACTACTCGCGTGTATCTACATCGATTTGTGAGCTCGTTTGCTTCCTGCGAGCGTGAGAGGGAGGGGGAGAAAAAGAGAGAGGAAGAAGAGTGCGTCTCGTCACGTGCGTCGCATTTGTGTCGATGCCTGCAAAAGAGCAGCAAGAAAAGTGCAGCTTCAAGGCCGACGAACTGCATTTGCAGAGTTCAACAAATCTACAATCTACGTTAGGCCGTTACTTCGCTTATGCTATGATTTTTCTAATCTTCATCGGAGAGATAGAATCTTTCGTTAGATATAATTACAATTTTTTGGTTATCGTGTTCATTAATTTTATAGTTAATCTTACGCACTTAATTTTTGTTACTTTAAATCCGCATAATTAATCTCTTAGATGACTTAAATTACCGTTCTTTTGTAAAAAAAAATGAATAGACTCTCGCAAACTATTTTAATAGCGTCGATAATAATTAATATGTCACATATTATTTTCAATGTATTTAAAATATCGCGAATAGTTTTTCACGATATTTTTGTTCATGTATATGCTTGAGATCATGCTGATCATCGCTTGTGACAATTGGGACGTCGTATATCCTGATCTCTTTCCTTTCTCTTACGTAAGATACCACCGGAAATCGTGTGGACACGAAGAAGAAACAGTAATCCCAAAACACACTATTCACTCCTTTGGACAAGCCGGAATGTCGAGGAGAAACCGCTCGTCGTTCATTGGGAGAAAAGGAGGGGAATGGTGAGGCGAGAGGAGTTGTGCCGGCACAGCGAGAAGGAGGAGAAAGGGGCGTTAGAGAGAAGCAGCAAAGTTTTGCTTTAGGAGCGGAGAACTTAACTCAGTTAACTTTGCTGCCGCCGAACCAAACTTTCCGCCAACTTTAAGTAGTCGCCTCTTCTTCCCCCTCCACCACTCTTCTCTTAGCCGTTCGTTCAGAGACGGAAGGTAACGGCGAGCGGAGAGCAACAACCCCTCCACAATCCCTCCCTCGCAAGGACGAGAATGGCCGAACTACCGCCACCGATACTCCTTCGTCATAATTGGACGACTTCCTTATCCCCTGCTTGTTCTTTCTCTTCGCTTTCTTTTTTTTTCTTCCTATCAAAGTCTTCTCGCACGGGATATGGAAAACTGTATTCGAAAAAAATAGGATATAATGTCATCTCTTAGCATTAGATACCATCATGCTTATGATGGATACTTTTTGACGAATTGACCCTGATACTATTATTATTTTGGTTAAGGCTGGATCTTGGTAGTCTAATAATAATAATAATATTTCTGTGACTTGTATACTTTTTTTCAAACTCAGCAACCTACGCGCCGATTTTTTGTCTGTCTTTAAAACACATCTCTTTGCTGGAACAGTCAATCCATATACTTAAATCGATAATCGATTTAACTTTTGATGCTAATCAACATTTTTATTAAATTACTATAAAGAATTTATTGCGAAAAATATTACTTCAGCAAGGATTTGAAGTCTGGATATGCCTATATTCCGTCTTTACCAATTCGATCACTGAGGCATACCTATATGATATTTATTAATGTAATATTTATTAACCGGTTAATAATAGGAAGAACGTCTTTTTTTTACGACGTATGTAACCAATAAGTGAAACAGGACGAATATGATACAATTAGAGAAAAATATCACTTATTACGGTCTGGATTGGATCTGACCTAATAATATAATATTTCCATGTGGCTTTTTTCCTAAGTGATTGTATATCATATCGGTCCTGTTTTACTTATTATTTATTATTATTTTATTATTATTATTTATTAAGAATTTTATTTTTAGTTTGGTATTATTTTATATTTTATTATATTTTGTTGTATATATTCTTCATATATCTTATATTCTATTTTATGTAATATTCTGTTATTTGTTGGCGAATAAGGGACGTTTTTCCCTTCTTCTTTTGTCCCTCCTCACTTTCCCTCCCTTTTACTCCTTTTTTTATTTCTGGGAGGAAGTTCTCTCTTCTTTTTATCTCTTAAAGCAGTTTTAAAAAACAATATTTATAATATAAACTTCGATTAAATAACTGTTTTGGATTTCTCCCTTTTTTTAAAATAAAATACAATATTATGATGTATGATAACAACAAACATACTTGAAAAATTATGTTTTAGTCGCAATAAAACATAGAAGAGATCTAAAGCTGATAAGTATCTATTTGTTGAAAATATAGCGATTACAAAAGTTAACTTTTGAAATTCAAAACTTGAGATCTTTATGTATTAATCCTAGGAATTCTGAGATTTTTATTACGTAACTCTAAACTCATGAACTTTTTCGATTTAATCCCGAAATCTAGGAATATTTTCAAGAATTAACCTTGAACAATTCTTTAAGTATTTATATGCATTATGAATGTAGATAGATAAAGGTAGAAAGATTGAGAAATCTGGAATATTTTGTATTGTTTATTACATCTCAATCGTTAAAAAAGCTCCAATTGTTGTCGAAAAGCGAAGTTGTTTGAATTTTACGTGTCACTAACAAAAATACAGTTACTTTTTTCTTTTTTTCCTCTTCCTCTTTCTCCTCCTCCTCCTCTTATTCTTCTCTCTCTCTCTCTCTCTCTCTCTCGGTGAGAACGGCAAGTTTTGAAACAAACTTTACTTTATCGTAGCTGGCGATTATATAGAGAGTGGGGGAAATCCAGCAGGATGGAGCTTTCTCTCTCCCCTCTTTTCCCTACCATCCACGAGTTCTTTGCCAAGTAAAGTTGCTCTCAGGTTAGACAATAATTGGATAACTTCGCCCTCATAGTGCCCCATTCCGTTCGTAACTCCACTCACTCCTCTCTATTCCCACCTCCACCTTTGTCCTCTCATACCCTTCCTTGTCCTAAGCACTAATCTGTCCGTCTTTGTCCCTCTGAATCGAAAGGCTCTGTTGCATACCGAGATTAAGTCAAAGGGTTGAATTTAACCACTTGGTCAGTGTGTCCCCTTTAAGAGGATCGTTTGTTTTTTATTTACGAATCTAAATTATATAAAAGAAACGCGTGATCCAAATATGAAAAATATAATATGCGATACTTGTATTCAATAAGTAAGCATTTTATCTCAAATTTTCTTAAAAAAATTAGTTCAAAATTAGTCCAAAAATTACGAAATAAAGTACAGTTAACTTGGTTTATTATAATTTTATGAGTTTATTGGTTTATTGTACTTTTATATATTTTTCTTTAACACGTTTTATATTATTGATGATTGACAACAAAACAAATTTTTATCTATTTTAGACACGTACGCACGCGCGCGCGCGCACACACACACGCACGCACACACATACTGCACATACATATATGTACACATGCATGATATATTTATATATAGTAAAGTTTTTATTTGCGCAATAATCTTTTTTATCGTTATACACATAATGTAATTTATCAAACATCTCTTAAAACTTATACAATATACATATCAGAATTTTATCGAAGTAAACAGTTCTTACAATGTGATTAATTTACTTATCAGCTTGTATATAAATAAATGTATTTATATACACTTCTTCATTTATACACTTATACTTCTTCCTGAAGTATAGGTATATTTTTTTGATGCCTCGCTTTGCTGCTGTTAAGCGGCATGTATAACGCTTGATATATGCTACCAGCTGTCGAACAAGGGCTTAATCTCGCCCGCTCGATTCCCTCCCTCCTCTTGCTTTCAATGATACGAGCTTACGTTTTCGCTGAGTTGGCACAACATGTGCCCAAGTCAAAGTGCTTGGCTCGGCAGAGTACGATGTAGCGTTAGTGTCGCGTCCTCGCCGCTCGCTTTCGCTGAGGCCAGCAACGATCTCGTTTTCCGTAGCCTTCCTTGCATGGACTACATTTCTGATTATGTGCGCCACTTTACGTGTGTGACGCGTGTATAGGATAACTCGATAGCCGAAGATTCGACGGCTGTATCCTGCCAATTTATTCTATAAAGATGGAATATAAATAAAAGAAAAAAATTAAGAGAATAAGATAAATAAAAGAAAAACACATTAATTATAATAGAAATAAATATAAGAAGCAGAAGAAGTAAAAAGTAAAAAAAAGGATGAAAAAAGAAAGGAAAATGAAGTAAATAGGAATGAGGAAAAGAGATTAAAAATTAAAGAAAAAAATGCGAACTTAAAAAATTATATTTTATTTAAAAAAGTTGTGTAAAGAAAAAATATTACTTTACATCTTCTATTTATTTATTTTATTATTTTTCTTGTTCTCTATATACTCTTTCATAATTTCTTCAACCAATTCGAAGTATCTTTGTTTTCACTTTTTTACTTTTATCTTTGATTTTTTTAAATGTACGTAATGTCTGATGTGCAAATTGTGTATAAATTTGTCGCATTAAAATAAAAATCTTGAAACACTTATGTGCGTAATGAATTTTACTGCGTGCTGCATTGCTACACGCACTTGCAACACTATTACATCAATATTACTTCATTCATGCAATGCGATATTTAAATCACGGTATTCAAATATTTGTCGAATGAAGGCATCGCATTTGATTTATCCTTGTCACGTGGTGAGCTAATTCGCTTAGCGGGTTGCATGTGCTGCACCGAGTGTTATACATTCTTATGCAAACGTTTTAAGGAATTATTTTAATTTTTATTTCTGCCGCTATTATTTTCCATAATGAGAATGGCACATTGATAGTAGGTATTTTATATCATCATACATCATTATGTATGAACGGAAATATGAATAAAGTTATATAATAAGTTGCGTATTAATTAGTAATAGTTAATTGATTTCAATTTTTCGGTATTCTTTAGTTCATGATTAATAGTATTTACAAATACTGTTAATACAATAAATTGAAATAATTGAAATTACAATTTAAGCTAAAATTAAAGCTAAGCTGTATAATTAAAATTAGAATTAAAGACTAAAACTCGAGTTAAAGATAAGAAAATTAAAATTAAAGCTAATAAAGTTTCTTTTTTAAGTTAAGACTAAAAGATTAACCCTAGAACGCATGTACCATTTTTTTTTACCTTTTAACACATGACTGGGAGCAATATCGACCCTACGCTTTATTTGATAATAAAACCGGTCCTACAGAGATAAAGGGCCTTTACCGTACATGAATTTCTTCGTTTTTTAATAAAGAAGAGAATGGTATGCGATATAAATTTAATTTTACTCAAGTTTACTTAGTGAAAAATCCATTTAAAGACCGAAAAATGCAGAAAATCAGCAAAAACCTCTTTTTTTTAACAAAAATTTGTATCTTTTTTTGTAATCAACCGATTTTCAATTTTCAAACGGGGTTTTAAAGAGGACACATTAGACTATTGGAAAGAAATTGTCATCGCTATGTTCTGTTCAAAAAGTATATTTATTTGGGACTATAAAGATGAAGAAATTCGCAAAGTTGAAATACGGAAAAAGTCGATGAAAAAACCGATAAAAATTGTATTTTGAGTATTATTTTATTTTTATTTGATACAAAATAGTAAAAATAATCTTAAAAAAATGAAAAATACTTATTTAGTCGCATGCCGCACAGTCGCAGCAGAAGACAACTCTGTGATCGTCGCAGGCGGCTCGGTCGCCCAGCCATTTTCTGCAAAATGTCAATCTTCTATAGGCAACGGGATTTTTACCGACTAAGTCGTGTGATATTTTGTCTTAAATAATATTTATGCTCAGATTACGTAATAATACGTGAAATATATATTGATTTTAGCAAAAAATATATAATTAGCTTACCAACAAAACACAATTACCATTAAGAAAATGTTCGGTTATTTTGACATGGATAGTGGTTCTTGAAGCGAACTATTATAATTAAACGCACCTAATACCTTCCGACTTTTAAATAACTGAAATACTCGATTAATTGCGGGTTTTTTACTTCTGATTGTTTTACGACATGTTATAAATGTTTTCGACGCGGTAATGTATGGTTTTTTTTTTTTTAATTAAAGATACAATTTTAAAAAAGTTTATAATAATTAATTGAAACTCTGATATTGTTCACTGTATTTCATACACTGTTTATCGCATTGCTGATAATGATAATTCATAATATTTGTAAGCGCTTCTCTGCGTAATCTTTCCACTCCTTCACCGTTTTTTCGCCATATAAATTATATTGGAAGTATATGTATAATGCTTTATCCTCCTTCATCCCTCTTCTCCTTTCTGTTTAGCCAAGGTTTCCTTTATGTCATACCAATTTGTGATACATTCGTGCATTCATAATACATCTCATTACAGTATTAGTGTAATTCGATCTGAAAACTCGAAGTACTCTAAGATCAATTACGGTATCATTAAATGCTTTCTCGCTCTTGGCGATAACTATTTCCAAATTAAATATATCGCATCTCGACTATTCATACATCTTGACTATTAAGCCCGGCAACATTGCTTCGGAGCTGTCTATCAGTTTGACATTTTATCAATTTTATCACATTTATCAATTCCAAGTAAGTGTTTGACATGAAAGATTAAACCATAAGATTCAAAAGTCAGTAATAGACATGATGTCTATTAATATAATTAATATAAATCATTGGATGGATGTTGGATACTATAATATTAATATTACTAGTTAATTATTAGTTATGCTAGAATCTTACTTGCTTTAGAATTGAAGTATATTGCAACAATAGTGAGAGTAAGTAAAACAGTGGGTAATGCAAGAATTCAATTAAGTAAATTGAATCGATCAATTTAAAAATTTAAGGCCCAGCTCATGAACTATTCTCTAATTTGAGTTAAATAGGAAAGAGTTTTATTTGTAAAGTCGTGGAAATGTTATAACAAATAACATATATGAAAAAAGAAATTAAAATAAATTAAATATTTTTTATTGGCTACTTTTCAAAAATATAATGTATTTGTTAGTTGGTAATTCGAAAAGAATTTGAAAGAAAAGTTACAATTATCTTGCAAGTACCTATAGCGCGTAACTTTGAATTATATGTCAATTATTTACATAGCTTCTATATACCCTCAGCAAGAGAGATTGATATGCAGATTAGAGACACTCAGGATGCATTAAAAATTATACGTTATAAAATCAGCAGAAATCACAAAATACTTTATACGGTGCATAACCTATAGATGCATTGGCCCATATAAGTGCTTTAAAATTAAATCCACACGATAAAAGCAAAAATATATTACAGCTAATGACTGAAATTACTGTATACTAAACACAGATTACACTTATATTTTCAGTATTACTTCTTTTTATTTTTTATTTACAGACTGTATATTCAATAGGTCTGTTGTTTGTGACTGAACTAGTGTACAGTGTACACTTGTACTTAAAATAAAATAGATATATCTATATTTAAAGTTTGACGAAAGCGGGATAAAAAGTTTTAGTGCAATCCAGTGCAGCCACAAAGAACAGGCCTGATAATAAAACTGATGAACTAATTTCGAATATAGTAAACAAATACAATAACCGTATGGTTATATTATGTGGTTTTACTGTGGTTTAAAAAATATATTTTAATGTAACCAATAATTAAACTAATTCCTTAAAAAATCAAAAAGTGATTTGAGGATAGAATTAATGTCAGAAGTATCATAGTTTGATACGTATCCTACGTATGATAAGCAATCATACGTATAAAACTTCTAGAATGCGTATCAAATCCAACCCTGTTGGTTGACTGAGCATCAATGACTGATAGCTTTCTGTACATTTCCTAGTGTAACAATAATGTATAATATAGTAATATAGTAATATTACGTGATACAATATTATGATAGCAGTAATAATATATATTATGATAATATATTACATAAAGTAGCAAAATTGTAGCAATTGTATTATATTAATAGATAGATATCTATTAGTATAGCATGTATTAGTATGTTGCGTATTATATAAAAAGATCATTATCAATAATAAAAACATGAAAGTATCTTTCATTAAGGCTCCTGGATGGTCACCGTGGCCATATTGGATTCTTACTATCGAGGCGAGGAAAACACCCAATTTTGTTGTGCATGCCATTTTCAAATAAAAAGACATTTCAAACATCACTATAGATCGTTTCAGAACACTTCCGAAATTGGCCGAAAACTACCCTTTTCCCTCGACAATAAACAAACAGCCATAAAACGAAGCCTAAACATACGGGAAAAACAGCCGTTTAACGACTATCGAAAGGAGGTGAAAACGTTCCTTCCGCATGCAAATCTTACTTTTCGCCAATTTTACGACTTTCACGAATACGTTAAACGTTAGAGCACAAGCACAGAGCGAATGATAACACTCGTGTCGATGGCTGGCGTACATGGCCATGATGATTGAAAAACCTACGGTACACTCCCTTGCTGTTCGTTTGCACTTGTCTTACTTGAATATACATATTTCGATAATCAACGTCAAGAAAAAAAAATCAGATGACGAAACGCACAAGAAGTGAAACTATTGTGAGCCTAACATTATGATGATTAGTTTTCAATCGTCGCTGCCATCGCTCAGAGAGGGGGGGGGGTTTGGATTTTCCCTCGGATGAGGGAGAATAGGTGTCTTCTGTCCAAAGACAATCTGACACATACAATGTAAACCAATCCAATAGGAATTTTAAACCTTGCAGATTGTGAATCCTTTCCGATTCCCAATCGTGCAGATCATTAATCCATAAGGAACTTAATCGAGAAAAAACTTCTTCACGAAGCATATATGGGACGAAGGCCGGGTCGGATTCGAACCACGGACCTTGGTGTTACTAATCACTCGCGTAGGCACTGAGCCACGCGTCATCCCCCATCGCTCAGAGAGGATGAGAGTGGTCCTGTCCGCGTTTTGACTGTTAAGTACTGAATCCTGTAGGTAATGTGCACGATTTTGTGGTTCTTTTCCGTACTATGTCCACGAGTTTTTGATTCTCTTTGGAAAAAAAAAATTGTGAACCTAACGGAAGAGAACCAAAAAATCGTGAACATAACACGGAAGAGAAATCACAAAATCGTGAACATAGCACGGAAGAGAACCACAAAATCGTGCACATTACCTACAAGATTCGGTAACAGCCAAAACGCGGGCATGACCACTCTCATCCTTCTCTCTGCAGTCTCTGCCATCGCTGCTGATCGCTGCTGTTGCTGCTACCGTTGTTACTGATGCCGCCGCCGCCGTCAAAATCGGATTGGAAACAGATCTACTTGCTCTGCGCGCGCGCTTGCCCGCTCACTCTCACTCACTAACTTGAAGAAGAAGGCACCCTCGCTATTAACGCTACCAAAAACATCAGCCCCAGTGCCTCAAGCGAGCGAGCGAGCGCCGCTGTGGCGTGTGGCGTGCCGTGCCGTATCTGCGAGCGCCTCCTCCTCTGACCTCTCCGCGTTGGTGCTTGCGGTGCTCGGTGCCTCGGTTTTTGCCCGTTTCCATCGTGTTTTCGCGGGCCCGTTTCCGCGCCTCAAGTGCCACGCTCGCGTTCCGGCCATCGTCGCGCTCCTGCCCGAAATCGAAGTCGAGGAGGCTGGAGTCCGGATTCCGCGTCAGTCGGTCAGCCAGCGGGACGCGCTATTGGCACTGCGCAGGTTAAGCCGGCGCGTTTCAAGGTAACCTAAAAAGTCGCGAAGCGGCTGCGGCGGTGGCGGCTACCGACTCGAGCACGCCGCTTGAGCAAAAGTGACGCTTTCTTTGTAGCCTCGTGTGTTTTTGGGGATGTGTTCGAGTGCGTTCGCGAATAGATCGTATTTGCGTTCGGTTAAAATAGTCATAGGAACGATGTGAGATCACGGATATATGCGAGGCAATGTGAGGTAACGTCTTACATCGTTTCGATGGACGCTATGGCCGAGTCTAATCTATTTCCACGCGAATGACATTGCCAGTGTTTGTCTGTGCGGTAGCATCCAATTCTGCTTTCGTCTATGTGGCTTTCTCCGTGAACAAGTTGATTGCAAATGTGACGAAATTCTACAGTTGCTTTAAACTAATATATTTGCAAAGGAACCACTTGATATCGCATATAAAGTATTATGTAGTAACGTAATGTAATTGGGATCTGTGCCCCTGTTTAAGACGCACAAATGTCATTTGCAATAAAATACAAAAAAAATCTGGTGAATTATTAATAACACATCACGATATTACAATATTTCGGAGGAAATGTAAAGATATACTTGATACACAATTTTTATTTAGTTGAACATCATGTAACAAATTGTAAAAAAGTGGTTATATAATTAATTAAATTAGCTATTATTTGTATAAAGAGCTAGCGATTACCAATGTAATAACATAATCTTATAATTATATATAAATACATAAATGTGTATATCCTGAAGCACAATATAGAGATCATAACGATAAAACTGTTATAGACAAAAGCTCAGTCCAGCAACCAAGTTGTTTACTTGATCATAGAACTGTTTACATATATATAGTGCTTATAAATTATAAAAAGTCAATTATAATCAACTTATAACCTTATAAACATGTATTTGAGATACATAATTCTGATAACAAAGGAAATATTTTGTTTAACATACTTATTTTCTGTTTTTTTCCTTAATTAATGGTATTTTTTTCTAATAAATTTTAGGAGACGGTATTCATCGAGCCGTGATGCATTGGAGATTCAGCGGTTTTTGCCCGAAGACCGACCAGAAGTTAGTGTTGCAAAAGCAGTTTGTGTGACAAAGCCTAAAAAACAACGAGAGTGCTAAAACGTTATACTAGTTGGACTAGAAGAGGCATCTCCGCTGCGAGTGTCTTGTCAAGATAGATTCTGTTGTCTTCTACTGTTTGTTGGAGCAGAAGGGGAAGGGAAGCGGTTGTAATTTCTCTTTCTAGTGACACTGAGAGCGCACAGTGAAAACAATAAAAATAGGGGGGGGCGGTCTGCTGACCGATGGACAAACGGAAGATGATGCCCAAACGCCCTCGTATGGAGAATCTGAGAGGTCCGATTGCCAACGGACCGATCCAAACACGGCCACTGGTTGCACTTCTCGATGGCCGTGATTGTTCTATCGAAATGCCCATCCTCAAGGACGTTGCAACTGTTGCCTTTTGCGATGCACAGTCCACTTCAGAAATACATGAAAAGGTAATTAAAATACATTACAATTATAATAAAATAAAATTATTAGAAAAGTATGATAAAGAGTATTAGAGAATCTATAGTAAGGAATTATTAGAATTAAAATATCTTTATTAAAATGTTAAGCTTAAGATATCAAAATATTAGGGTAAAACATAAAATGTCATAGATAATAAAACTTAAGTTGAATTGTTTTAAAAGAATCTTTTGTTGTTTATGATATATTGATACAAAAACATTTTTGTAGATTAATTAAATTTTAATAATTTCTAAAATATTTTATGCCTTATATTGATATTCCATATTTTTTCTATTTTTTTTACTTTGTCTCTGATTTAAAATATACATATATGCATGTACTTGGTGTAATGTGTAAAAGAGTGATGTTTTGATAAATACATAATATACTAGTTCTCTCTTGTTGAAGTAAATCTGTTTAGATGTATAAAACATCTTCATATCATATTAAAAATGTTTCACTCTTTATTTTAAATACTTGTCAATCTAATGAATGAAATAGTGTATATAACTTTAAAATTAGATAAAAAGTTCCATAAAGTGCACAACTTGTTCCAACAATAGTGCACTTTCTTTATATCCTATGTTTATATTCTTTGTTACTATTTTTCGAGTACCTCATTATTTTTTAAAATCATTTTAATTGCAAAAAATATTTACATGGTAAATTAATTTCTATTTATTTTATATTTGAACATTTTTTATTTAGTATTTTATGTTATTAAAATACTTTTAATAACTAAAAGTATTGATTTTATTCATGTCTGGTCATATCTACTTGATTATATTTCAAGTTTATATTTAATATTTTTATTTAATATTCATACATTTGATATCTGATACGTAATATTTTATTTTCTGAAATTTATTTTATTCAACTGTGAAAAAAAAAACAAATGCTGTATTTGAAAATAAATGTAATGTGTATTCACAGGTATTAAATGAAGCAGTGGGTGCATTGATGTGGCACACAATAATTCTGACGAAAGAGGATTTGGAAAAGTTTAAAACACTTCGAATCATCGTTCGGATCGGTTCCGGTGTAGATAACATCGACGTCAAGGCAGCTGGCGAGCTTGGCATTGCGGTGTGTAATGTGCCTGGCTATGGAGTTGAAGAAGTAGCTGACACTACCCTTTGTCTCATCTTAAATCTTTATCGGCGCACTTATTGGCTTGCCAATATGGTGCGCGAAGGCAAGAAGTTCACAGGACCAGAACAGGTAAATCTTTATTTCCAAGAGTATTATGTTATATATTAAAAATTAATAATAAGATAATAAATAAATAAAATATAAGAAAACTATAATATTAAGGTAATATTGAAATTACTTATTATTCTATTAAAATTGTATTATTGCTGTCATAAATTGTATTGTTATGTTGTAATGGATTTATATTATTTATAGTATATATAGTATAAATTATATTTACATTTGTTTTATATAAGAATGTTATATTGTTGATTTATTATATTGTATTGTTACGATTACTTATTATATTAGAGATATTATATATACTACTAGGTGTACTATTAAACTATAAGCATACTGCAATTATTAGATCTGGATTATATCGTTGCTTGAAATATAATATTGCTTAAAATGGCTTGACAATTTTCTGTATAACATTGAATTTTTTCGCGCATTTTGTTTGGCGCGTGTATTTTAGGTGAGAGAAGCGGCGACTGGCTGCGCAAGGATACGGGGCGACACATTGGGTATTGTTGGCCTCGGTAGGATTGGTTCTGCAGTTGCACTGCGTGCCAAAGCTTTTGGCTTTACCGTCATCTTCTATGATCCTTATCTACCGGATGGTATCGAAAAATCACTAGGTCTCACTAGAGTTTACACATTACAGGTTTGTCTCTCTGCTTATGTTTATTACAAAGCCAGAAGTTAGTTTTAGGCACTATTGCTATTTTATTCATTTGAAAGTCTAAACGTCTTGACATAATATTGTAAGGATTTATTTGTCCGCGTTGCGTATGTTCTGTGTATTTTATATTTATGGTCTATAATTAAGTTTGTTATTAAGAAAATTAATTTATTATTAAGAAAATTAACAAACAATTTCGTAACTTGCCAGTGATGATTAACGAATATATTTTAATTGTATCGACTTAACTGCTAATATTCAGTACAAAATCACGACGTTTCAGTCCTTGATTTGGACTCTTTTCAGGTGTAAACTAAATCATCTGTAAGAATCGTCGTTGAAATCACAAGACATCCGTAATGTATGAAATTATTCCAGAAAGATCATAAAAGATTATTTAGTACAAAATCAAGGGCTGAAACGTCGTTTTGTACTGAATATTGGTCAGTAAAGTTGATACAATTGAAATATATAAGAAAATTAACATTACGTTCATTTAAAAATACAACGGTCTGGAAATTTTACAAATATGATATTACGACAAATTATAGGTTTCTGAATAAAGCATGAATTTCTTGAGTATTTAAACAATGATTATTCAATTGATTTGGATATTATTCAAATATTGATTTTAGATGTTATATGTCCAAATATAAAAACATTTTTTAATACAACGTTTTAAACTATACAGGATGTTTCTTAAATATTGTCTAATATTTTAAGAGTTGGTTTTTGAAGAGATTTTAGGGGAACTGTGCCTAATATCGCCTTTGTTCCTAATTCCGCATCCTACGATATTGAGACTGTTACGTGTTACATTCTGTCAGTGAGCAGCGGAAGCTGTTGTTGAACAACCACTGCTTTAGACGATCTTTTGTTTTATTTTAGTCAGAACTGTGATATAAAAAGTAGCGTGACAGTTCATAGTTTTAACGAGATTTCGAAATTTTACAAGAGGTGTCTTACGTTATTAAGAGGTCACACCACTCTAGAGGCCCAAAAAATAGAAGAATTTTTTGTGGTTAAAAAAAGAAGTAAATAAAAAATTTATTTAAAGGACCTTATTGTATATATCTTAGTGTATGAAGTGTATGAAACAATTTTTTATTTTTTAACTGACGGTGCTGGAGTCTTGTAAACGTAAGTGTTTTATGGCGGGAAGTGCTCCGGGGCTTGCAGCATAAGTGACGCAAATTTTGACCTGGAATAAGAAACCAAAATTTTTTATAATTTGCATGATAATAGCTAGAGAAATACGTAAGAAATTTTTAAAATATTGTTTTTCATAGAAATGGCAAGCATGTGAAACAAAGTTAATTGAAACTTTCAAACTTTTTTTTTTCAAATGCTTGCCATTTCTATGAAAAACAATATTTAAAAAATCCCCTACGTATTTCTCTAGCTATTATCATGCAGATTATGAAAAATTTTGTTTTTTTGTTCTAGGTTAAAATTTGCAGCACTTATGCTGCAAATCCTGGAGCATAACGTGCTGCGGAGCATTTTCTGCCATAAAACGCTTACGTTTACAAGACTCCAGCGCCGCCATTTAAAAAATAAAAAATTGTTCTATATTGTTACACTTTAAGACATGTACAATAAAGTTCTTTAAATAGATTTTTGATCTACTTCTTTTTTTAACCACAAAAAATTCTTCTATTTTCAAGTCTCTAGAGTGGTGTTACTCCTTAATACAGTAAAAAAGATATGTACTAAGAACGAATTTCTGTCATGAAAACATGTGATATTGTATCTAATTTTATTCTTAAGTAAGAGATATTCGTTGTTAACCATTATTGTGCTTTAATCAGTTATGTTTCTTCCTTGCGGTATTCTTAATTCCGCTTTTTAGGAATGTTTATTATACCGTCTATTTTTCCTAATTGGTCTTCTTCTAGAATACCTCTGAAGCTCCCTCAGTCTCCTGTCCAATGAGTTACAAGATCTTTTTCCAAAAGTAAATTGGCCAGGCGACATGCTGACCACTTAAGTGAAAGAAACTTTAATAATAAAAGAAACTTTAACACGAGTATACTGAAATTATAAAAATCTGCAAGAAAAATTTGATTCTGTCCATTGGGTTATGAGATCGGAGCAGTAACATACTATGTTAACCCCATTTCTATGCTATTAACGTTTTATAAAACGGCAACTATAAATAAAAAAGGAAGATAAACGTGTTTATTTACTAGTTTGAGTTCGAAAAAGAAACCTCTTTTTGTTTAGGAGCTATGAAGAAAAGAAACAATAATTTTATTGAATTTTTTACAATCTATATTTCCAAAACGAGATCTTTGAAAATTATATGTTTGTATAAACCTTTCAGTTATAAAATGACCTCAAAAATCAATGCTTAAAATATTGGACAGTACTTAAGAAGCATTCGGTATACAATATCATAAAAATTTCTTAGTCATAAAATTTTTAATACCTATTAATTTATTTTCTAACTGATATTATTTTTTATTATGTTTCAGGATTTGCTGTTTCAATCAGATTGTGTATCTCTGCATTGTACCTTGAATGAACACAATCATCATTTAATAAATGAATATACTATTAAACAGGTATATTAAAAATTATGAGACATAAAAATTTCATTTAATGTACATATAGTATAGGGATTATTGATACAATTTAAGTGTAGTTTTTAATTTCGATTCTACAAAAAAATCAATGATTACAAATGAGATCCAGACTGTTTTTAGATTTATCTGTTATTTATTTTACTATTGAGGTGCATAAGTATACCTATAGAAATATAATGCATTCTAATTTTCTGTACTATAATTTTATGAGACAATCGCGATATATAGATATATCGTATAGAATTAAATTTATTTTATTAAAATTATAATAAAAGGTTAAACATATGATTATATAATTACAATCTTTTAAAGTTGTGATTTTAATAATACAAGGTAACACATTAATGTAATTTCTATGTTATATTACAAGAACAAATCGCATGTTTGTTTCAGATGAGACCAGGAGCATTTTTAGTCAATACAGCACGAGGTGGTTTGGTGGATGACGACGCGCTGGCCGCGGCGCTCAAACAGGGTAGAATTCGCGCGGCAGCGCTAGACGTCCATGAAAATGAACCGTACAACGTCTTTCAGGGTCAGTCTGCGAATCAGTGTGAGTCTTATCTGTCCCCGTGCCTAACCCTGTCTCGACTGACTATCTAAAACCGTCCTGAATTCCTTCCATAATAAAACAGAAAAGATAAAACTCATGAGCTTTGTTCAAATAGAGAAACACAACGAAGATGTATATGGTGAAAATAATTTTGTATGAAATTTATATTAATCTTATATATATATATAGATAGATTATATATATAGATATATTTTTTTATATGCACATATTTTATATAAAATATCCAAAATTGTATTCTGCATATTATGCTCTTAGTTATTTTATTTAAAAAAATTGATTAAGAAATACGATTAATTAATTTTCACTGTATTATATATTTTTTTTCTGAAAAACCGTCCTATGTCGTTAAATTCAGATATATATCTGATTCTTTTGATCGTCGATTTTGCAATATATATTGTACAGGTCCATTGAAAGATGCGCCCAATCTTTTGTGCACTCCACACGCCGCCTTCTACAGCGACGCGAGCTGCACCGAATTACGCGAGATGGCGGCAAGCGAAATACGACGGGCGATCGTCGGACGCATACCCGACTGCCTACGCAACTGTGTGAACAAGGAATACTTCCTTTCCTCGACTGGGTAAGCGCCCTTCCTCACCAGGCTTTGTTTGCCTGTCTCCCCTTGCCTCTCGAATAATAATAAAGTCTCTTACAATTTGTTGAATGAAAAGAAAAAGACGTAGACGGATATTTTTATATACGTACATATATATATATATATATATATATATATATATATATATACATACATACACACACTATATATGTATATATGCAGGTTATATGGTCGCAGTATATTATATTTACATTCTTCTCTTCTTTTTTCTTTGATTGCAAACCACCGGGGGAAAAGGGATACAGTGTCTGTCACGAAATTGATCAAATTCATGCAAAAAAATTGTCTATAAATATGTATTATATATTTTAGAAATATGTTATTTGTATCTTTCTGAGATACCGTAAGCTTGAATATACTAAGAATGTATCATTTGTATTTTTTCTGATAACGCGAGCTACAAAAATTTGTTTTTATACATATGCCTGCTCTCTTCTCCCTCCTTATTGTATTAAGGCTCCTGGCCCCTTGCTACAACGCTGTTTCGAGTTATGATGTTAGAAAAAATGATATGAATTTCTTTTCTTGCACATTGTACAGCATGCTACATGACGTACTGTACAAACTGAAGGAGCATGTTTCTGATGTTAATTTAAATAGAAAATGTCCTATAAACATGGATCCAGTTTAGAACGATTATTCATTTATAATTCTACCTTGCTTGGTCGAAATCACTGGATTTCATACCTTTATACTTTTACCATTAGTGGGGCCATGAAAAATTTAATATAGAAAGATTAATATTCGAGCTGAATTAATACATCGTATTAATGACACGTATGAAGAAATAAGCAACGATCGTGATATTCTCCATACAGCTATTCCATTTAGATCGCACCATATTGTATGTACATTAATACCGAACAATGTCAATTTGAACAATTTATGCGAGTTTTGTGTTTTTCTTTTTCCATTTTTAATAAAAAAAAATGTTTTTAAAAAATTGAGCCATTATTTATAAACTTTAAACACTTATAGATGGATAACCGTTTCAAATTGGAGACCCACGTTTATAGGACATTTCCTATTTTAATTTATATTTTATCAGAAATATGCTCTTTTAATTTGTATAGTATGTCATGTAACACCCTGTATATCAAAATAAATTAGTTTTTTTCTTTATTTTGCAATCAATATAAACAATTATAAATTTTAATTGACTATTATAAAGTTTATTTTTACTGAAGATATGGGATATACGTTTAGATATTCTTCGAAAATGATAGAGAATTAAAAAAAGTTTTTACCAATTTTTACTGTATTCTATCAATTTATGTTCTCGAATACAAATGGTGACATACGACAAAAACTAATTTATTTTGATTAGTGTGTTTGTATGCATGCGCGCGTGCATATATGATGAGTGTGCAAGTGTGTGAAACGAATGAATGTATGTGAGCGTGTTTGTGGATTAGTGAATAGGTGTGCGTAAGCATATGTGTGGATCCATATAAGTGTGTGGTTGCACGTGTGTGTAAATCGGAGGTGTGTGTGCGTGCGTGCATCCGTGCGTATAGATCAATGATGAATGAATTTGGATATGTATAGATGTGCGCGCGCATATGTATTTTGTAAAGGAAAAAGGTTCGTACAAGTTGTTGTTTCTAATCGTCATAATATATTCCTGAATCTTAATATACATATAAAATATTACACGCTTTATGAAAAATTAAAATTTAAGTTACGTATGTAAAATTCAAGTTACATATGTAACGTTAATCATAAAATTTGATATATTGGGTTAACAACGTCATAATACCTTAAGATCGATCGAAGAGAGCGAGAATTTTTGTATTTAACTTGTATTTAATATTTTACAAATTATTAATATTATTGTATTAAACGTTATTGCATTTAAAAATATACTATAAATTTTGGAAAAAATAAAATAAGTTAACTTAAAAATCAGAATTGAAAATTTTAGTATGTTTGAAAATTTATATTTAAATAAGCGCGATTATTTTGACTTACTTTTATGACTGTCTTTATTGTGTTTATAAAAAATATAATTTTAAATTATCTTAAATCTGCATTGAAGAAAATTGGGATTATGATTTAACCCTCTATAACACCATGTAACTTTGAAGTCACATACGTATATATCTGTATTATTCCATTTCTTTGCCATAACAGCGTAGCATCTTATTCCAAGTTGCAAACAGTTGTTTTATAATAAAAAGTTTTATTAATTAATTGTTAGTTTTATCAAAAAATTAATGTTTGCTAGTTTCATGTTGTGTAATCTTGTTTAGGCACAAAAAAATGTAGAAAATTATAATGATTATAAAATTATGAAAAATTTGTAAGCACATATTTGTTAAAAAATATGAAAGGATTTAAAACAATCTAAAAATCAACTTTATTTTTTCAGTTGTTTTTCTAAAAAAATTGTATTTTTCTAAAATTATGTTTCAAATTTGATCAAAGTTTATATAAAATAGTCTAAAGCCTTGTGTCCACGATACTAGAAATCGCTCCGAGATCTCGGACAGAGAACAAATTGATCAATGCGATTGGTTAATTCTTTTTTTCTCTATTGGTTAATTCTTTTTTTTCTCTATCTATTAATAGATATAAACAATGCAGATTTTTGAAGATAGATAATTTAAAATTGTATTATTATTATTATTTTATGTACACATGACAAAGACAGAAATTTAGAAAAATGGAAAAAATTTAAGAAAAATAATAAAGTAGAGAAACTTTTTGCTGTAGAATATAGAAAAATAAAAGATTAATTTTAAAATAAGAACTGTAAAAATAAATTTAAAAAAAATAAGTTTCCGAAATGTACAGGGGATAATCCAAGATGGCGATAATAAGAAGAAAAAGCCAGGAGCCTTAAATAAAACTATAATGGCAAATAGCATTCTTAAAATAGCATTGGATCAATTTCGTGATGAGTAACACTGTATCTCTGGTAATTTTTGCAGAAACGGCTTTTCGAGCAGATGTTAACTTCTCTTCTCTTCCGAGTGAAAGTCCGAAAGCGATCGTGAAAGTCGAGCGTGACAAAATCTGTCGATGCGTGTGTGTATAGAGTGTAAAGACTAAGCGCTTAGACGAGACTTATATAGAAAATGAACGAAAGAAAGAGAGACAAAGAAAAAGATGATTCCGTTCTTGGGAATCTTGATGACCTGTGTGTGTGTTCTCACGTTCCTGTTTCTCGTTGGCGAGGAACGATTGCTACTCTACCTAGAGCACACCTAGAACGCCACCTAGAGCGTAACGAAATCACACACAGAGTCAGAAAAAGAAAATTGGAAGCTACTCTACACACTACAATAAAAGCTACTCTACTACATAAGTACTGAAAAAAAAGTGGCGCGCGAAATTTTCAAGGTCTCGCCTATGATGTTGTTTTTCGCTTTCTCTTTTCTTCAGCAGTTACCCCGAGGGCATCAACGGCGGATACTATGCTGGGGCGCTGCCGGTACAACAGACGGCGCATTCGACGACTCCTCACGATACTGCGCCCCCACCCCCGGTTCCCGGTGCCGGCGGTGGGCACTCCGTCGTCGGCGGCGGTGGCGGTGGTGGCGGTGGCGGAGGTGGCGGCGGCGGGTCCGGCGGTGGTGGGGGCGGGGGCGGCGGGATCGGCGGGCCCAATTCCTCGTCCTCGTCCGCCGTAACGGTGGCGGGGGCCGCGGGCGGCGGAGCCGGCGGCGCGGGAGGTACGGGCGGCGGGCCCGCAGGGCCGCAGGGCCCCCCTGCCGCGGTCGGCGGCGGCGGACCCCCGTCCGCCGCGGGCGTGGTGGGTGCGGCCGCCGCCGGCGGGCCCGGCGGCGGTGGTCCCGCGGCCGGGGCCCCCCCCACCGCCGGACTGCCCGGTCTACCACACAGCATAGTGAGCGAGCCCGACCCCCGGCCGAGCCCGCCCGCCCCGAGCCCCCGTTGACCTTGAATAATATAACAACCCTCTGATAACGCGAATGAACCACCTAGCTCCTTTTCCCAACCACCCCCCAATGCCCCAGTCCCCCCAGTTATACACTTGACTTGAGCTGCTACGCGACTACCACATCAGCACTACTACATCAGCACCCCTAATTTTCTCTCCTATATGATTTGATTGAATCATTTTATCAATCAACTGGAAGTAATTGTTATTATTACTTCTGAAGCTGGGAATATTAAGGATGATGATGGCGAAAAACGGCCGATACGACTGCCCCGTAAAATCTGTCCGCTCCGCTGCTTCCGAGAAATTTTAGAGGGAGTTTGTGCTTGAGAGAGATTGAGAAAGATAGATACGTAAAGAAGGAGAATAAGGGTGAATGGAAGAAATGCCGAATTCGATTGAATACACATTAGTTAATACGTGCTCTGGTGTACACTAAAGTCTTATACACAAAATGTACGATATAAACTTGCATAAAGGCTTAGATGCAGATGATTTATGTAAAATTATGTGTAAATTTACATAAATTTATGTGTAAATTTACATAAATTTATGTGTAAATTTACATAAATTTATGAGAATTTATGTGTAAATTTACATAAATTTATACAATAAATTGGCATAAAGGCATAGCTGCTTAGATATTATACGTAGCGCATAATTTAGTCAGATTGGGCAAGAAAGATACACTTGGCATAAATTATGACATCGTTGAATAAATAATATGATATTGAAATAATTCAGTAAAAATCTCTTATTATATCGAAATTTTTTTAACAAGTTGATTAATGATTACATTTTCTAAATTATTTTCATTATATCCATATTACAATCGTATCAATTCTTTTAACTGTTGCATGCAAATTTTTTGAAATTACTGACTTGCGTGCAACAAAATAAAAATACATTGCACATAATTACAATATATTTCTTTGTCTTACCTTTATATTAATTGGCATAAAATAATAACAAGATGAAAGACTTACTTGTTTTTAGAAAAATAAAAATAAAGATTGTAATGTCTGCAGATATTCATTACATTTATAGCAAACAGTGATTATTACACTTAAAATAATGTATCGCATATACATCTGGTGCACTTGCCGACTCACTGCTGTGCATATTCTTATTTAGATAAAATAATATCATTAATTCAAAAATCACAAAAACGAGGAGTCATATCTTATTGAAATTGAACATAAATTTAAATATTTCTGTAGTAATTAATGTTATCTCAAACAATATTTTTACTCGTCTTGAAAAGTCTCATTATTAAGGGCCGGTTGTTCCAACCTGTTGGTAAGCTAAGTAATAGTTAAATCATATGTCTATATTTGTCTAATGTAAAGACATATATATGATTTAACTATCAAATAGTTTATCAACAGGTTGAAACAACCAACCCTAAATGACTATCTTAATAGTAGATTTTTACGAATTATTATATTGTTTATATTTAAAATTTGTTTATTGTAAATTTCTCAATCCTGGCATAGCTAAAAGCATTAAGAGATAACATCATTCTAGAGGCCCAAAATAGCAAAATTTTTTGTAGTTAAAAAAAGTAAATAAAAAATCTATTTAAAAGACTTTGTTAACATGTCTTAAAGTGTATGAAACAATTTTTTATTTTTTAAATGGCGCTGGAGCTTTGTAAGCGTAAGCGTTTCTTTGCGGGAGCTGCTCCGGGGCTTGCAACATAAGTGCCGCAAATGTTGACCTGGAACAAAGAACCAAAATTTTTCATAATCTGCATGATAATAGCTAGAGAATACGTAAGGGATTTTTTAAATATTGTTTTTCGTAGAAATGGCAAGCATTTGAAAAAAAAAGTTTGAAAGTTTCAATTAACTTTGTTTCACATGCTTGCCATTTTTATGAAAAACAATATTTTAAAAATTTCTTACGTATTTCTCTAGCTATTATCATGCAGATTATAAAAAATTTTGGTTTCTTATTCCAGGTCAAAATTTGCGGCACTTATGTTGCAAGCCCCGGAGCAGCTCCCGCAAAGAAACGCTTACGCTTACAAAGCTCCAGCGCCATTTAAAAAATAAAAAATTGTTTCATACACTTTGTACAATAAAGTCTTTTAAGGGGATGCTAGGGTCGAACTTCCTCGGTGTCGATAATGTCAAACATTTTTAATTCTGTTCTAATTCGTTTTCTATCATTTTCTATATTACCGATCTATATCTGCTCTTGTCTAACGAGGGGCATCTGGCCTTGTTTCGATTGCTGCGCCATCTCTCGCTACACGCAATACTACTCCGCACGCATACATACATATGAGATTTTTAGGCAAACTTTTCTCTTATACTAAAGCTTCTAGGTTTATTTCTGAAAGCACAACATTATTCTTTTTTGCAATTCCGAGGGTGCTGTATGCTTATTTTATACGTACAAAGTCTAAATTTTTATGTGCAGCAAATGTCACGTCATACATATAATTTTTTATTTTTTTTGTTTCTGATGTAAAATCAACGCTAGCACCCACCGTTTTTATGCGTACTTTAATTCTGTAAAAAAATTTTTCAATTCCGTAAAGCCAATTCAAAGTATAGCCTGCTAAAAAAAAATGTCAGTATAATTCTTGCCACTCCAGCATCCCCTTAAATAGATTTTTTATTTACTTTCTTTTTTAACTACAAAAATTTATTTTTGGACCTCTAGAGTGGTGTTATCCCTTAATGTTTATTTCTCAAACCGTTTTAATTAAAAAATGTGGAAATATATGTTGCCCGTATTATTGATCAAAGCTCTTGTGCTATGTTTTTACTTAAATAAGTTAATGTGTAATAGGCTTTATTTTGCATCAGCACGCACGGGTGCATCCAATCAAATTGGCTAGAAAGAAAGAGAGAGCGTGCGTGTATGTATGTGTGCACGCGCGCGCGCGCGTGTGTGGGTTTTTTGTGAGAAAGAGTGTATAGGTGAATAAAAGCAATGCGTGAGAGAGAGAGAGAGAGGGGAGAGAGAGAGAGAGAGAGAGAGAGAGAGAGAGGAAATACATGCGAAAGAAGTACAGAGAAAAGGCAAGAAGTAATGAGTAGAAAAGAGAGAAAGGAAAGAAGCTGCGAAAGAAAATTGTGTACTTGTGCATGTGCGTGATTTTGCGTTCGCATTTTTTGTATTTGTAGAGCCGCACGGATAAGAGAGTGCATTTTCATGTAATTTGATGTAATTTTTGTGACAAAACCAAATACAGTTGGACAGAGTATAATGATGACGGTATAATGAAAACAGTTGGTCTCTCTCGCGATCTTCCGATTCTAGTAATTTTATATAACATTTTGTTTGGTTTAGGCGCGCTCTCTTTTGCACTCTCTCCTTACGAGAAATATCTGAACTTATAATAAATGAATGAATATAATTATTTGGTAAAAATATATTATTAATTAAATAGAAAGGAGAAGAGATGTATTAAGTTTCGATGAAAATGTGTATTTGGTACAATAATAATAACAATGTAAATGTATTAGGTTGATTATAACAAAAAAAATAAATTGTTCGTTTTTTTCTATACGAATTAAAACAATAGTAATTCTTTTTTATATAATTCTTAATAAAATAATTTTGTTGTATTAATTCTTAGTAAATAATTCTGTATAAAACTGAATGTTACTTAAAGAATATTTTTAAAGACAAATGTTTTTTTTTTTAATTGAAAAATTGAGAAGAACAAATAAAACAATTCTGTCGAAACAAGAAAGAAAAGAAATGAACGAACTTTGATCAATCTAATACATCCATTATACTGTGAAAGTAATTGGTGTTTGTATAAAGTCACCGATGATTCTGTAAAGTCAGTAAAATAGTACTTGCATTATAAGCATAATGAAAATTTAAAGTTTAAAGTATACTTATATTGGTGCTTAGCAATCAATGTTTAATTTTATCATCATTAGTACATATTAATTTTCAAATATACTTATTGATAACCGTTTAAATTCTCAGATCATTAATGGAAATATTTAATTGTTACATAAATTACGATAATTTTGTTAAATTACAGGTGAATATATAAAAAAGACGCGAGTTTCTTATATTTATTAAAATAATCAATAAATAATTTACAAAGTTATATTTGAAATTTTATATTTTAAATGTCACGAAATCAGTAATTTTGCCACAAAATATCTTCACGCTTCTCAGATATATAGAAAATAAAAGTCTGCAGTTAATAAAGATAAAATGTATCAGGTTGATTAAGACTTAATTTTTTTTCCTGTTTTGCCTTTATCTTCTTTTTGTTTAATGAAGAAAAGAAATGAACGAATCATGTTTAGTCAGTCTAATATATACAGGGTGTTTGGAAATTTAACCGACCAACTTTCAGAGATTGTCGGGGACACTATAAGGATCATTTTTTTGCAAATGAACTTGGGTTCGGAAACGTGTCGTTACATCACTACTGCTTATGAGCGATGTCATGCAGGAGGATGTCTTAGAGTAGGTGCTCGAAAGTGTCGTTTCCCATGATCTTTTTGCACAGACGATAGCGTCGAACCGGTGCAAACACGCTGGGATCATCCTTGATTTCACCTTGCTCAGAGTCTTTTGCTGGTGACATTCTTGACGTGGTAGTAATGTAACATGTTTCCGACCCCGGGGCCCATTTGCAAAAAATAATCGTATGGTGCCCCCGACAATCTCTGAAAGTTTGTCGGTTAAATTTTCAAGCACCCTGTAGAAATATATATACATCTATATATATGTGTGTGTGTGTGTACATATATATACACACAATATATATATATATATACAAACAATAATTCACTATATATATATATATATATATATATATATATATATATATATAGTGAATTATTGTTTTTTAAATTATTATTTTAATCAACTAATAACAGATATAATTTAGAAGAATAAAAGGGAGGATGGTGCAAAAAAAGCGCGATTGAAACGAACAAATTAGAAAAAGAGATACTTCATGAAATTGAAAGTTCTGATACATAGATGATGATCTTTATGATTACACACAATCTTAAGAATTAATAATAATTGTAACAATTTTTTGTAATTGAAACTATATAGGAAATTGAAAAATTTAGTGCGAATGTTGAGCAAATTAAGCAGTTCTTTCTCATTGTGACATCGAAAGAAAGGAGTTTATTAGCGACTGTTGCAACAAAAGTATTGTACACGATATTATGTTTAGCCTATTTGTCATGTAGACTTTTATTATAGATGATATATGTTAATTTCACCAAAATACAGTACTTTCTTCCAATTTTTAACTTAGATTTAATATTAATGAGCAATTCTCTCTCTTAATTCTGTTATTAATTCTCAAGTCGATTCTTTTAACATTTTGTGTTATCCTTGATTGTAGATGCGTCTTATAATAATAATATTCCTATATCTTTATGTTTATTTCGAATAATTGTATTATATTGAATATTTTACATTTCAATATATTTGCTTAATGAATAAAAGAAGGAAAGAAAAAAGAAAGAATTTTTCTTTACACTCTGATTATTTACCCTAATTTTGATTAAAAAGCGATAATTACGAAACATTTTGGATATTCTTATAGAGTCATACATTGGTTTGTCACACTGTATTTGGATTCGCATTTATCGTTTCCATTTCTATTTTCAAAAAATTATATTAATCAATATAATTCTCCATGTAATATTAAATGCAATTTTTTAAGAAACAAAATTTTTTAAGTAGATTGTATTTTTTTAAGTTAAGTATTGAGACAGAAAATGTAGCTGTTTCGTAAGATACACTTTACATGAAATTGCTACATAAATGTAGAAGGATCAAGGCATTACAATTCCTGTATCTGCGATAAGTAATAAAAAATAACATAAAATATTAAGAAATGTATAAAAATTGAAAAAAGTTACTATGCTTGCGCAGGCATTTGTTATCAAATGGAAATGAAATTATAGATAAGAATTATAAAAGAATGAGAAAAATTTACATATTTCTTATTGATATTTGAGATGTATTATCCGTAATGATACTACCTAACTTTAAAGGACTGAAAAACAAAGGAATGAAAAACCATTTCTAGCGACTTTTACATTTTTTTTGATTTATTTAAACAATTTGTTGATAAATGCCTTAACCTCCTAAAACGATGTATTTTTATCACGACTGAAAATTATATGGTCATAATTAGTTAATTATCGATAATTGGCATAATTTCTTGCAATAGAAGATTTTTTATCGAAATAGAAATAATTTGTGTTTTCTGAACAAGCATATAAGAATAAGTTTTTTTTTTATGAGTGGTTGATTTGATATGAGCGTGATTGATAAGAAATTGCGATGAAAGTAAGAAAGTGAGAGAGAAAGAGAATGTTGAGAGGAAGGGGGGAAGAGAGAGAGAGAGAGAGTATATGTATATACAAAATGAGTTTTATTAATTAATAATTATAACACGATTATTGTGTATGAAGTAAAGCAATTGGGATGTGTTATGAACACTTGAATATAATGGAGATGATACATTATTAAGAAAAAAATGAGAATATCAATTTTCTCAGAAAAATTATGAAAATTATAATATGGTGATAATAATAATTGAACACAAAAAAATATGGAGACAATCTATTTTACAGAGACATATGTATATCTTTATTCGGTTTTTTGTTATAATAATTTTTTAGTTCTGGCCTTGATTTTATCATAAGGTTTCTATTATTATAAAATCAAATTACAATAGCGATAATCACTAATTCGTTAATTAACGAAGAATCTTAAAAAAAAGATTATAAAGCATTGGAATTAACAAATTGCTTTAATATATTATCAAATTTGCCAGGAATATTACAGGCAATTTTTGTTTTCAATTTTCAGCGGCTGATATGTCAGGATAAAAGAGATAATCTTCGTTATTTAACCCATTAACGGCCCATTTTTGATGAAGATTATAAAAAAATGTTTTCTGATTAATATATTGATATAGTAAAAAAATACTAATTTAAATTTTAAATAATTTTTTGTTTCAAATAACATGGTCATTTTAATTTAAATAATTTCTAAATAATTTTAATATTTAATTTTTAAATATTAAAACATCTTAAAAAATATTTTAAATTATATATATTTAAACAAATATTAAATTTAAAAAATTTTAAATGTTACATGATTTCTAATTATTCACTGATCTGAATATTAACTTTTAAAAATAAAATAATTTTGATTTAATCGAGATTTTTGACATTAATTATTTATAATCCATGTATTATAAATTTTTCCACTTTAGAGAATATATATAAAAACCTGAGAGAATTTTTTGTATTAGTTTCTAAAAATTTCTTATATATATTAAAGTTTATTTTTAATTAATTTATTATAATTTATTTTTAAAATTAGATTTTTTATAATATATCGTGGCCTTTATTGGGTTAAAAGTACTCCGAGTAAGAAGAAAGAAAAAGACTAGACTGAGTTTGGTATTCGTGGAAGCCTCCAGGATGCAACGTGCACACTTCCGCGATCAAGCCTTTGCTTCTCCGAGCGAGAAAACGCGAAAAGAAAATCATTCCAATTTCGACTTTAGATAGAAGTCCGATGTAGTCTCAGGTGTGTGTGTGTGTGTGTGTGTGTGTGTGCGTGCGTGCGTGCATATATGTATATGTATATATATATATATATATATATATGTATACCTATAAATGTGTGTGTGTGCGCGTGTGTGTGTGTGTGTGTGTGTGTGTGTGTGAGAGATAGAAATCCAAAAGAGAGAAAACATAGATAACATGAAATAATGTAGGAAGAGAGGATATGAGAGAGAGAGAGAGGAAAGAAAAAGAAGAAATACAAAAGCATCACAACAAATACACTTTCATGCAGACACAATGTATGCGTGACAAAGATCATACACACATTTTTAAATAGAATACGTTACGTGCATAAAATACATGAGATACGTCTACTGCACGACAAGATGGTCCTGAATTAAAAACTTGTTGCTTCTTAGAAGAGAGTAAAAAAAGAAAGGAAACATGCAGAACCAACTCGTCTTGGTGTAGTCATATCTACATAACGTAGAGAAACATTATACATATTTTTTTGCAAGAATATTATTACTTATAAATACGTCATTATATATATAAATATAAATAAATAGATAAATACATACATATACATACGCGCGCGCGCGCACACACACACACACACACACACGCACGCACGCACGCACACACGCGCGCGCGTGTGTGTGTGTTTGTGTGTGTTCGTGTGTGTGTGTGTGTGTGTGTGTGTTCGTGTGTTCGTGTGTGTGTGTGTGTGTGTGTGTGTGTGTGTGTGTGTGTGTGTGCGCGCGCATTTGCGCACACGCACACACACACATATAAACATCTAGAAAGAATGAAAGTGAGAGAAAGCGAGTGAAAGGGAGAAAGAGAAAGAATGAGAGAGCGAGAGCAAAGCTATTCTACTTGAGAAAAAACTAAGAAGAGAGTTGTTCTCATTTATGTATAACTTTAATTATGAGGTGATAATTGTGAATTGACACGCAAGAGAGGATTATTCGGAGTATTTCTTTTTCTAAGAGAGAAAGATGAAGAAAAAATAATTCTTGATATTGTAGAATTACAAATGAGCGAAAGAGAGAGATAATAAGATAAATTGCTTTTAATTAATAAGTTTTTTTAATTAATGAGTTTTTCTCGTGCGAATATATTTGTATAGAAGATTATTCTGTAATATTCGTTCTTCTTTTTTTCTATTTTATTTCATTTTTTGTTTCTTGACGAAAGAAAACCAACAGCACCAAAACCACGTGTCTTCGTTCATTGCGATTATAAACAACTAAAAAGAAAAACTATATAAACAAAAGAGAAGCGAACTACAATAACACACTATAAGAAGAGTCACCTGTCACTCGATGATGATAGAATAATTAATTGAGAAGGTGATGTTGAGATAAACGAGCAACATTATTATTATAATTATTAATAATTATAATAAATACAATATTTGTACAATAATATCGGCGTGATTTTACTTTGCAGTATGCTATATTGGATATATTGCCATTCAAATCTATTACTTATCCCAATTCATGTACATTCTAATCTGGTCGATATATGTAAAATAGAGTATACAAGTCTATTATTATTGGAACATGTGATCAGAAATGATTTTTTATTAATCATAAAAAGATATTGTCGAATTTGATTTGTGAAATTATATGATATCCCTATCGACTTGCATTTTATTAAATTTTATTATAGCATCTGTGAGGCAACTGAAAAGAAATAATCCTTATAAAAAGAGGAAAGAATAATGTTTGTAAAACGAAAATATACTCTGCACTTTTTTTATTTATGAGGTGCGTTTTAAAGGTAGGGTCTGATCGATTATTTAAAAAAATCAATTAAAGTAAAAATATTTTGTTAAACCATAAAAAGCATTTACATTCTTAATTTTCTATAGACTCACCGGTTTTTTCTAAATACTTTTCATCGAAGCATCAATTTTTTTATGTTTTCTGCGCTGAGAGATTTGTGAGGAGGTTCAAAACATTGCTGTTTTCAACTTCTCATCTTTCTCAAACTGTTAAGAACGAAGTCGTTTCTTAAGATAAAGCGAAAACCACTTAATACAAGAGTATTCGAAAAGTTTTTGTTTGAATTACTGACATTTTTACTTGAATTTTTTATATAGTGCGGACTACAGAGTATGGATATGCATTGTCATTGAGAGCGATATCTAACATCAACATCCCATACTTTTCTTTATCTTAAGAAAAATTAAGAAGCAGCAGTGTTGAGCTGAATGACTTCCGAATGGCCTCTACAGAAAAAAAACTAGTATTTTGGTATGAAAAATATTTGAAAAAAATCAGTAACTATATAGGAAATTAAATAAGTACGTAGACTTTTTTATCAGTGAAATTTTTTCGCATTTGTTTTTTAATGCTCAGTTAGTCCTTGCTTACTTTTGAATCACGCCTCGTAACAGATACAAGTAAAATAAAAATAGAATAAAAGTTTACAAGATATTTTATAAATTGTAAAATGTATCTCTTTTTTTGTTAAAAATTGACAATATTAAAAATAATATACATATATATTGTATATTGGTATCGGATGCATAATATTATTTAATATCTCGGGCCTCCTGGTATAGTTATCGATCAGATGGAAGAATTCTATGGAATTTCGTTGCGATTTTATATTTTGAGGGTTGGAGTCAATATAATTTCCTATAACTATATACTTACAAAAAACATAACTTTCTTTTCTCTCAGCATAATTTATAGTATTTTGTTACAATTTAATTACAAAATAATACATTTTACGTTGATTTACGTCATAATGTATATTATATAATTTGCTAAATTCAGATTTCTTTATATCATAGATATAAGAAAATTACTCGTATGATGTTTATTCACGACGATTTTTTGGCTTAAGCTGATTTTTTTCGCGTATTCATTGAATTAATGAATTACACCAATATCCAAATTTCTTTTAAATTAATTATACTAGTAAATTAATTAAACCGGTATTAAGTAAATTTTATGTACTAGAAGTCGCGTTGTATTTCTGCGTTTCACTTTTCCGGCGAGTTTGTTCCTAATCGAATCACAGGTATTCGACAGCATCTGGGCAATGAATGTGCAGTATTACTGTCGTTGATCATCGTCATCGCGGATTGTACTGGTGCAGAAGGATTGTGTCACGTCAGAGAGCCGCCATGGACTCTCATGTGCCTATTGAGATTACCGCTTTGACTGAATCTAAGCAGACATAGCTTACACTGATACGGTTTTTCACCGGAGTGTATACGCAGGTGCTTAGTAAGCGTTGAGCTGTCGGAGAACGCTTTCTTACAGAATCGACACCTGGAAAAATGGAGAATACAGAAAAGAATTAGTAATTTAACATAAGGATAATTGTTAATCTAAAATAAATATATATATATATTAACAATTATCTGTATATATATGGGGCATTCTTCGTGAAATCAGAAACCCCCCCTGTCCAAAAATTGGGGTCACCTAAAAAATTCTTTTGGGGCTCATTTTATATAGCTACACATATGTAGTTTTAGTTGAGCTGTGGCCTTTTGAAAAATCAACATGGCGGACCCCAATATGGTGGCCGAAGTCTGCGGGTAACGAGGTACGACAGATGAAATCGTTACTTGGAAGTTATAGACTGTCATAGAAAAATGTGTTAATGTGTTTATTTAGTAGTTAGTATTGAATCCATGGAAAAAATAAATTTTTAGTTTGTCCAAAACCAATATGGCGGCCAAATTATAAGTTAAATGCTAAAAAATAACTATTTTGTTCTTTAAAAATTACAAACTGCGTTCAAATTTCATGAAAATTTATATTATGATACATTTTAAGATGTTGATCAGAAATTAACAATTGGGACATCGTATTTAAAAACGAAACCCAATGTGGCGGCTGTATATTCGAAAAATGCTAAAAAATAATGACGTCGATATTCAAATCATACAGACTCGTTGAGTGTTACGGTATTTTTTAATTGCTTTTTTTATTTACTTTTTCAAATTTTTATGAATTTTTATTATTTTTTTATTTTTGACTATGATTTCGTTATTGCGGTGACAAAATTTGAACGTGGTTAATCAAATATGGCCGCTAGATTTTGAAAAAAACAGTCTGTCTCTCCTGCCTTCAACTGGCCGGACAGTCTGTCTCTTCTGCCTTCACTGGCCGGACAATCTGTCTCTCCTGCCTTCACTGGCCGGACAGTCTGTCTCTCCTGCCTTCACTGACCGGACAGTCTGTCTCTCCTGCTTTCACTGGCCGGACAGTCTGTCTCTCTTGCCTTCACTGGCCGGACAATCTGTCTGTCTCTCCTGCCTTCACTGGCCGGACAGTCTGTCTCTCCTGCCTTCACTGACCGGACAGTCTGTCTCTCTTGCTTTCACTGGCCGGACAGTCTGTCTCTCTTGCCTTCATTGGCCGGACAATCTGTCTGTCTCTCCTGCCTTCACTGGCCGGACAGTCTGTCTCTCCTGCCTTTACTGGCCGGACAGTAGAGAGAAAGAGAGAGAGAGAGAGAGAGAGAGAGAGAGAGAGAGAGAGAGAGAGAGAGAGAGAGAGAGAGAGAGAGAGAGAGAGAGAGAGAGAGAGAGAGAGAGAGAGAGAGAGAGAGAGAGAGAGAGAGAGAGAGAGAGAGAGAGAACCACTTATTGCTAGCCAAAATTTAAAAACATAATTTAATATCTTGAGTAAATATAATATCAGATTGCCAGAATTCAAGGATAAATACCGATTTGTCTTTCGGTTGATTCTGAAGAATAAATATTTGAATTGGTTACCACGCTTGGCTCTTATTGCCTGATTAATTTAAATATTTGATATACTGAGCCTCTTTACATTAATTTCTGAAGAATATTAATTTCTAAAGAACAAATTCAGATATACAAACCTATACGGTCGTTCACCCGAGTGCGTCCTCATATGCGTGGTTACTGAGCTGCTTTGCGAAAATCTCCTGTCACACACCGGACAACGGAAAGGTTTTTCGCCGGAGTGCGTCCTCGCGTGCGCGGTCAGGTTCGCCGCCTGGCTAAATGCCTTCGAGCATGCGTGACACCTTTTCAAAGAATATTAAATTATTAATTAACGAAATTGTAAAACCATAGTGCAAAACTATCTATCTTTACGTTCTTTATTCTTATCATTGTTTTAACATATTTAATAAATAATTTTTGTTTACTAGCTACATTTTGACTGATGCTTTTTTCTTAATAAATTTTTTAATTTTAGTTATGTTTTGAATAAGTTAGTATGTTTTAAGTAAAACCATAGTTTTTTAAAACTCGAATAATAAATTTATAGTCTATTTATGGATTTTTTATTGTTTTTATTGACATTTCATTATTATTATTATTATTGTTAATATTTTATAGTTACTGTATGTAATAGTTTATTTTATAGAATAGTTTTAGTATGTTTTTTTTAAATTTTTACCATGAATTTTCAGACATTAGGAAAAAATACTGGGACTATAAATAAATAATATTTAACAATACAATATTTAACAATATTTAACAATACAATACAATACTTAATAACTGTATATAATTAGCAAACTTTTGTTCGATACTTGCGATAGCAGATGCATTGTTTTGATTCATGCAAAGACCATATATATTGCAATCTTTTTTTTTAACACTTGTCCAGAAATTACTTTATATAGTTCAAAATGCAGGATACAATTTACTTTTTTTAATGAAAACAAATTTAATATTTTGATTATTCTCAAAATAGAAAAAAATGTATAATATTCTTTAATACAATACTGTATTATCACTAGAATATTATAGCTTCCTTTTAAAAGGTGAAATATATTAAAACGGAATGGAATAGCTAAATAAATGTCTCCCTTTCGTCCTTCTTTTAAATCTATCAAATTCTGTACTCTTCCCATCGACATTACATTCGGATGTACCGACCTGAACGGCTTCTCTCCAGAGTGGGTGCGCAGGTGAGTTTTGAGAGTACTAGGTCTGGCATACGATTTGCCACATATCCTACACAGATTGGGTCTGCCATTATCTTCGGGGGTGATACCGCCAGCGGTTGGACCCGTGGTATTTACACAGATCGCATGTTCACCCCCGAGCTGCAGCCGGCCACCATTATGATGCGGCTGAGGGTGGGAATGGGGATGACCGATCAGACCGCTATTGGTCGGCGCGCCCTGATTCACCCTCGCGGTCGTTTGCGCCGCCACCTCTATCGGATTGCCGTACTGTGGGGCGGGACTTAGAAGAGGTTCCACGCCCCATGCTGACGAATAACTTTGTTCGTATCTAAAAACATACACACACATACAGAAAGATAAAGATAGAGATACAGACGTATAACAGAATAAGAGCAGAGATTCGATCAAATAACTGCACTTTGCAGGGAAGATGTAGAAAACAAGATGGCGGCCATTGTTGGGAGATGAACGTTCTTATAGAAGTAATTGATGGTTGAAATAGTTTCAAAGATAATATTACAATATAAGGATGAAAATTTTAAAAAGAGAAAAACTTTTCTAATTATTATTAAAAATATTTTTAATAATGAAATATCTGCTCAGTAAACATTTTTTTTTATACAAAAACATGTATAAATATAATTTTATATAAAATATATTCATACAAATATCGTTAATAAATAAAGAATACTGCCTATGTAACAATAAATAAGTTTTCAGGAGAGACAAAAACTGTGTTAAAAATGAAATATACAACAACTATCTATATAATAAACATTCTTGAATAAACATTGCAACTCACATGTGTAAATAATATGATTATTTACCTTACCCTGTAGAATGATACGAAACAATCGAAGTCAAAAAGTACATTTGGAGAAAATTATTATATAAGTAGATAAGATTGTTTATTTATAGATGATATGTTTACAGATGATATGTCTTTCTCTTGTATAATCTCTGTCGGTATATACAGGAAGATATTAAAACAAATAATTAAAAAATAATTAGAAAAATAACTTTTGCACTGTTTATTTATCCACTTTTAAAAAAGGCGTGTTAACTGAGTGAATTGCGTTTGTATCGAAATTATTGTTGCCTCTTTTCCGCGATGCCGATTGGTTCTCTCGCTGCGCTTACTTCATTTGCAGCTGTCATCGTATATTTTGACAGTTGTGTGTATCAAGAAGTTAATAGTGTAATAGTAATAGCATAATGTTAAAGCTAAATGGCGCGCGCGAAGCGCGCGCGTCTGTAATGTCTAGTCCTTTCTAAAAAAAGGCATGTTAAATCGATACTCGCATCTTTCGAAGTCTTCTCGAAAGTCTCGAATTGCTTTGGCTCTTTTCCGCGATGCTGATTGATTCTGTTGCTGCGCTAACTTCGTGAGCGGCTGTCATAGCATATTTTGACAGTTGTGAGTAATATTAAAGCTAAATAGCGCGCGCGAAGCGCGCGTCTGTGATGTCTAGTAAAAAGTAAAATTGCGATTACGATACTCTCTATACATATAATTATATATTTATATACAATTATTACATTATTATGATTATAATATAGGCAATTTTTTATTTCCTCAAACTTTACTGTCTATCAAAAAATGCGAAAATTATTTTTTAAATTATTTTTTCTATGTACATATGAACAGAGATTGTATGAAAAATTTTCTACCGGGTGATATAATCATATATTCCAAAATTAGTAGATAATAATTGAGACAAAATTAGTAGCAAAAATGGGTTAATAATGGATTAGCGAACATTTCTTTGGCTGATTTGGATAAGAAAGAGAGAGGAGAAGAAGAAGAAAATTCTTACCCGGAGTGCATATTCATGTTCATGGTCATGTTCATCGACACATTGACGGACATGGCGGCAGATGCAGAACCGTAGTGACCCGGGCCTGGAACCGACGGGCCCAGATTTTGCACGTAGTCCTGTGAGTAATGATGAGCCGCGGCGGAGCCGGTGCCAGTGGTGTAATAGCTGGCCGTCGGGCTTCCAGGATGCACTACCGCATGTTTCAAGGATAAAAGAACGTCGGCAACACCCTCGCCGTTTGCGCCGTTGCTCGTCCTTGGCACGCATTCGCCCCGTGAGCAGCCCCAGCTGGAAGAAGCCTTGAATTTTATGGGTTTCGTCGAATTGTCAACTTGTCGTCAGGTCAATAAAAACGTAATTGTAGGAAAGAGAAAAACTAAATGTGCGTGTGTGTGCGTGTGTACGTGTGTGTGTGTGTGTTTAGATACAGTTATGTGCAAAATAATGGCACCGGCTAAAAAAATGAAGAAAAATCTAAATTTAAAATTAATCAACTTAAAAGTAATTTCCTTATTTATTAAATATACATCAATTAATTATAGAAACATAAAACATCTCATCTCATTATTACAAAAAGATAACAATAAAATAGGGTGCAAGTAGAAACTTGTATGTACATTGCTTCCTCATATTTTTTAAGTAAGCAAGTAGAAACCTGCATTTCTTCCTCTATTTTAAGCCATAATTATTTATATTTATTTATTTTGGCTTTCTCATAGAGGAAGCAATCAAAATTATGGACCTTTAACCGCATATAAAGCTGAATCTAATCAACCAAATGTTAAAGAATTATATATGAAATTGGGGTAGAAAAGACTGAAAAATATAATAAAATTAGAAATAGATCGATATCTCCAAATTTGCGGAAGTTAAAGCATAAACAAACAATTCTGCAAAAATTCAAATTTTTATTTTAAAAAAACCTCTTAATTATTAGCAATTTTTATTAATTCTATTATATTCTTCAGTTCTTTCTACCCCTATTTCATATATAATTTGTTAAGATTTGGTTGATTAATTCTGGAGTAAAAGAATTAAATTTCTATAACTCCAGAACTAATCTTAACGAATTGTATATGAAATAGGGGTAGAATTTTCCGGAGAGTACTATAGAGTGTGTATTTTTTCGTTACCGATGTTCTGGAAACCGATTTTTTTAATTTTTCTAATTCTTACGGGTAAAAATAAAAAAAAACGGTTTCCAGAACATCGGTAACGAAGAACTATACACTCTATAGCACTCACCGGAAAATTCTACCCCTATTTCATATACAATTCGTTAAGATATGGTTAATTAGTTCTGGGGTTATAGAAATGTGTCAAATTTACCAAAATTAATTTTTCTAATTCTTACGGGTAAAAGAATAAAAAAAAAACAGTTTCCAGAACATCGGTAACGAAGAACTATACACTCTATAGCACTCACCGGAAAATTCTACCCCTATTTCATATACAATTCGTTAAGATTTGGTTAATTAGTTCTGGAGTTATAGAAATTTCGGTAAATTTGGCACATACACACACGCATACACACACACACACACATACATACATACAGACATTTTTTAAAATTGCATTTTTTCGACGTTTTAGAACATTCTGAACACGTTCAGAAAAACAGAAAAAAATTTTTTTACGAAAACAAAGCTTCCTCACTGTAAGGAAGCAAAATGGAATTTTGTTGAAATTTAGAATTTTCTTCATTTTTTCAGCCGCTGCTATTATTTTGTACATAACTATATTTTTTAAATTAATTTTTATTATGAAGATTACAACAATTCATTTATATACATAGATTTAATTAAATATAACTAAATATAAATCCAATACAGTTTTTCAAGTATATTATTTTAAGCATGAAATTTAAATTATATATCTATATATTTAAATAATAATAGACGAGACAAAAAACTGAAAAAAGGAGGAGTGAAAGAAAAAAAGAACCAGCCAACTGACTTGTACGTTCCTGAGCATGGGCTGAATAATCCTGGAGGTAAGGGATCCAAGTCCAGCGGGGGTAGAGGGAAACCTGCCATATCGTCGACCCAGAAGCTACCGCCGAATTCACTCACGGCCTGACCAGAAGTTGGAAGTTGCTGGACCTGGTCGGCGCCGATATCAGTCGGCGAATTCTGCAGGTCCTGCAAGCGCAGCGTGCCTTGCAGAGCGGCGCCAAGGACGGCTGCCTCCTCGTTCTGATTGTCGGTTGATAGAGCGTCGTCACCCGAAAGCACCCCTAGTGATCCAGAACAGAGGCTAGATGAGATAGTCGCCTCGATGCTATCCACGGAACCTAAGAATTCAGAAAACGTATCGATCAATTACCGAAGAATGATTTTTGCTGATTTCAGGATGTATATTGCTTATGTCAAAATAGAGAGATGAAGCTGTGTAGAGATTGTGCACTGATATATCACAAAAACCTGTGTTAAATTTGCGATTGATTGTCTAATCTGTTTCTGAGATATTTGCTTTAAAAGTTACAGAAATACATATATAATATATATAGATATACTTTTCATATAAATATTATAATATGCATCTCTGCTCCTGTACAGTAAAAATAAATGAAATTTTTATTGTACACTTCTATGACATCAAGAATTGCAATTACGGTTTTTTAAGTTTTTCTGTTAATATATTTTGCTTCCTCATAGAGGAAGCTTTGTTTTCGTAAAAAAATTTTTTTTCTGTTTTTCTGAACGTGTTCAGAATGTTCTAAAACATCGAAAAATTGCAATTTTAAAAAATGTCTGTATGTATGTATGTGTGTATATATGTGTGTATGTGTGTGTGTATGTGCCAAATTTACTGAAATTTCTATAACTCCATTGCAGAACTAATTAACCAAATCTTAACGAATTGTATATGAAATAGGGGTAGAATTTTGTAGAATTTTCCGGAGAGTACTATAGAGTGTGTATTTTTTCGTTACCGATGTTCTGGAAACCGTTTTTTTTAATTCTTTTACCCGTAAGAATTAGAAAAATTAAAAAATTGGTTTCCAGAACATCGGTAACGAAAAAATACACACTCTATAGTACTCTCCGGAAAATTCTACCCCTATTTCATATACAATTCGTTAAGATTTGGTTAATTAGTTCTGGAGTTATAAAAATTTAATTCGTTTACTCCTGAACTAATCAACCAAATCTTAACGAATTATATATGAAATAGGGGTGGAAAGAACTGAAGAATATAATAGAATTAATAAAAATTGCTAATAATTAAGGGGTTTTTTTTAAAATAAAATTTTGAATTTTTGCAGAGTTGTTTGTTTATGCTTTAACTTCCGCAAATTTGGAGATATCGATCTATTTCTAATTTTATTATATTTTTCAGTCTTTTCTACCCAATTTCATATATAATTCTTTAACATTTGGTTGATTAGATTCAGCTTTATATGTGGTTAAAGGTCCATAATTTTGATTGCTTCCTCTATGAGAAAGCCAAAATAAATAAATATAAATAATTATGGCTTAAAATAGAGGAAGCAATGCAGGTTTCTACTTGCTTACTTAAAAAATATGAGGAAGCAATGTATAAGTTTCTACTTGCACCCTGTTTTGAATGATTTATTTAAACAATATCAATTACAAAATTGCGATTTTTACGCTTTTTCTGCCCCAATAATAACATGTTGTTTATGAATAATTTCTGAGACTAGCTTTACACTGTTTAATTAAGAAAACAAAATTATACTATACATATAGCTATACGTAAAACATCCTTAAGATATTCGAAACATTCAAGGATAACATCTATTTTAAAAAAGTACTTAAATTGTATGAAAGTTTATCAAATATATCATACATTTTATAATCTAATCCAATATATTGTTAATAAAACGTATTCGTTCAATTATAATATAAATATTATATGAATATCATAATGTGCATTATATATGAAATATATATAATAATAAAATTATATACTGAGAACATTGTAATACATAAATATAAACATATGTTAAAATTAGAAAAATATTGATACCTTTTTGCGATATATTATCCCTTTATCACAATATAGGAATACATCAAGCAAACTTCATGCTACAATAAGGCTTGAAAATGAAAGATTTATCAAAGTTAATCGGAATAATCTTGATATTGGCAGCTATCTTATATGCCGACACTCGCGATACTTTTTTTGATACTTATATATAGACGTTGTTAATGAATCTACTTTTAAAAAAGGCGTGTTAACTGTGTGAATTGCGTTTGTATCGAAATTATTGTTGCCTCTTTTCCGCGATGCCGATTGGTTCTCTCGCTGCGCTTACTTCATTTGCAGCTGTCATCGTATATTTTGACAGTTGTGTGTATCAAGAAGTTAAGGTAGTCGTCTCGTCAGGGCATGTATTAGATAAAGTTCTCGATTTCGGATTTTATATCAAATTATATGATCAGCTTTGCAGTCGATTTTTTCTGTGGCTCCTTACCGACTATTTACTCTAGAAAATCGATCTCGAAAATCACAAATTTTGCATTACTTCATATACAGACGGCCAGAAAAAGAAGGCTCTATCACGGTTTCAATAACATATTTTCGCATTTTTCGATTAGATGAAGTGAGAAAAAACATTGCTTTTTGTACATTAGATTTCGAAGAATCCGATGCAACCATAAAATATATAGTTTACCGGAGATTTCGCTGCTAATTTTTTAGTTTATTTTAGTGAAAATGCGGTAATCGAGCAGACATTTTTTGGTCGGGGTGAGGTTGGAAAGACTTGGAAACGCCGCTGGTTAATTACTGTAGTTGCAGGTTATAGGGCTCGTCTTTCTTAGCCGAATTGGATAGTGATTGACACCCCTGTCATGCGTTTTGAAACCCTTTCTCAGTAATTGTCAAAATTCAATCGAAAAGGAGATGTAACCTCACTTGTAACTTTTCTCGACGACTCGCATGATCAGCAGATCAAAACGGAGTCAAATGAGAAAAATCACAGAATTTAGAAAAAGTAACATATTTTGTCACGTATGAAATTTTACACTATAATTCATAAAATTATTTTTTCCTTAGCAAAAATTGCCTGAAATATATTTCTGAACGTGAAAACCTACAAACAGTCACATGACTAGCACGTAGCGAGACGACTACCTTAATAGTGTAATAGTAATAGCATAATGTTAAAGCTAAATGGCGCGCGCGAAGCGCGCGCGTCTGTAATGTCTAGTGAAGTAATTAAAAACAACAAGCTGTGTGCCAAAAGTGTGCAAGTAGAAACTTGCACATTGCTTCCTCATAGTTTTAAAGTGTTCAAGTGGAAACTTGTACATTGCTTCTTCATAGTTTTTAAGTGTGCAAGTAGAAACCTATACACATTGCTTTTATGATGAAGCTTTTATTTTATTCGATGTATACTTATCAGTATTTATTTCTTTTGGCTTCCTCATAGAGGAAGCTGCTATAAATCATATATAAGAAGCATTTATCCATGTAGATTATGTATGATTATATACAATCATATATAAACTTTAAATTCGGATTATCCAATAGATGGCATTCGATAAGATTCATTTCCAGTATTTAAAAAATTTTGCTGTTTGTATGTTTTCATGTTTTTCAACAATATTTAAACAATATTAAAATTATATAATTAGTTTTACGGAGTGAGTACTAAGACTGTCCACTCCAACCCTCCTCCCTTTCTCAGGCCGGGCTTGGGACCGTCCAAGGCAATTCAACACCAACTTACCTTTAATGATACTCTATTCATAAAAAAAAATTAAGCTCGATATTTCAAAATTTGCAGAAATTAGGGCAATCATATAGATTTTTTTTAGATAAAAATCGGTAACCCCTTCATTATTAGCAGATTTTATTAATTCTATTATATTCTTCAGTTTTTTTTTACCTTTAATTTATATATAATTCTTTAAAATTTGGTTAATCAGTTCTTAAGTTATAAAAATTTTGGTAAAGAGTGTTTTTTTTAAACAAAAATCGATAACCCCTTTATTATTAGCAATTTTTAATAATTTTTTATCATTCTTCAGTTTTTTCTACCTCTATTTCATATATAATTCGTTAAGATTTGGCTGATTTCAAATTTGAGGTTCAACACCAAACCTACCTTTAATGATACTCTACGATTTTTCGACGTTTTTGAACATAAGCGATACTTTGGCATCGAAAACTCAAAAAGCAATTTTCACATCAGTCTTTTCTACTCCTATTTTATATATAATTCTTTTAAATTTGGTTGATTAGACTTAGCTTTATATGCGAGCAAAATTATGAACCTTTGATCGCGTATAAAGTTGGGTCTAATCAACCAAATCTTAAAAAAATTATATATAAAATAAGGGTAGAAAAGACTAGAAAATATAAATAAAAGTAGAAATAGATCGATATCTCCAAATTTGCGAAAGTTAGAGGCAACCACGAACATTTCTAAAATAATTCAAAATTTTTTTAAAAAAGAAACCCTTTTACCGATCATCGCCAAATTCAATACCAACCTTCCTTGAATGATACTCTATCGATTAAAAAAAAAAAACAGCCCGATATCTCAATATTTGCGGAAGTTAGTGCAACCACAACATTAAATATGTGCACATACATACACACGGACATTTTTTTTAGGCGATATTTCGACGTTTTACAACAATCTGAACATATTGGCAGAAAAAACTCAAAAACCAATCTCTTTGTTGGTTTCTTCTACCCCTATTTCATATATAATTTGTTTAAATTTGGTTGACTAGACCCAACTGTATGCGCAATCAAAGGTTCATATACGAAATTCACGAAAACAAAGCTTCCTCTATGAGGAAGCAAAAAAACGTTATTATCTTAAAGTGTAGTAATAATACTATACGAATTGGCTTTCTAATTTTCCACCCTCAAAGTTTGAAAAATTATAATTATAATTAGTTTGCCAAAATTGACACATTACTTTTGCAAGAGTCACTTTAATTGTGTAATGCTTGATTATTGGAGAATATTTATTTTATTAGAGCACTCTGGAACTGGATTGTTCTTATAAAATTGAACTGAACTGAAGTTTTTAGAATCTGGTATAAATTAAATAGATAATGACTAAATAAATATGTAGATTAGTTATCATTGTTCACAGTTTTAAAACTATTATTAGGGTAATCGATTCAGAAATATAACTATTTCCAGGAAATTTCACACTGTGTCACCCGCGTTTTTGCTTTCGTGATCGTCTTCGTGATTATCTTTGTGATTGCCGCCGTTTGATACGGAGGATCCCAGGTCTCACCTGTGCCGAGGGTGTACGGCGGTTTCGGAGGTGTTTTAACTCGCCGTGATGATTTCTGCAGAAACTCCATCTCTGCGAAATT